>JAGIQG010000013.1:6663339-6928339 GCA_024679065.1 Sphyrna mokarran | reverse complement strand
TTATTCAGAATCACAGGCTTTCAAGACACTGCTCCTTCATCAGGTGTGTGAGTGGTGTTGCACTAGTGAACCAGATGGGTTTTCATGATTATCAATAGATTTATAATTCTAGATATTTTTGACTATTTATTAGTGATTGTTAGATATTTACGGCTTGGAACCTCTGTAAAAAGAGCTCAAATTATGCGCAGAATCCCTGATGGTTCATCCTGACCCTTCATAATGTCCTTCCCAAAAGAAAAAGTGATGATATTCAAAATCCAGAGAGTGATGATGAGAGTAGCCTTCCCTTTCCTTTCCTTCTCACTTAACAGTTAGATTTTCATATTAGTCTAGTAAACCTTCTCTGAACTGCTTCGAATGCATTTATAGCTTTCCCTAAATGAGGAGACTAATACTCAATACAATAGTCCAGATGTGATCTCATTAGTGCTCTGTATAACTGAAGCAGAGCCTCCTTACTTTTGTAACCACATAATGTAAAAATCACCACAGTCCCAGATGACCATTGCTGCCCTCTCCTTTGAGGGAAGAGCTGATTGGTGATGATGTCCACACTCTAGGCAAGGGGCAAGGTTGAGAAGGCGGGGCCTTCATGAATAACGTCGGGATCAGGCTGTTGAGTTGAACGATCAGCCATGGTGCAGAAGGTGAAGTCGCATGGGATCAGAGTTGGCAAGGTGGATATGAAACTGGCTCGGTCAAAGAAGACAGAGGGTAGCAGGGTGAATGGAGGGCTGTGACAAGTGATGTTCCTCAGGGATCAGTGCTGGGAAATTTGCTGTTTGTAATATTTATAAATGATTTGGAGGAAAATGTAACTGGATTGATTGTTAAGTTTGCGGACGATGCAAAAGTTGGTGGATTTGCGGATAGCGATGAGGACCATCAGAGGATACAGCAGGATATAGATCAGTTGGAAGCTTCAGCGGAGAGATGGCAGACTTAATCCGGACAAATGAGAGCTAATGCATTTTGGAAGGTCTAATATGGATAGAAAATATACAGTAAATGGCAGAACCCTTAAGAGTATTGATAAGCAGAGGGATCTGGGTGTACAAGTACACAGATCATTGAAAGTGGCAATGCAGGTGGAGAAGGTAGTCAAGAAGGCATACGGCATGTTTGCCTTCATTGGCTGGTGTATTGAGTTTAAAAATTGGCAAGTCATGTTGCAGCTTTATAGAACCTTAATTACGCCGCACTTAGAATATAGTGTTCAATTCTGGTCGCCACCAGAATGTGGAGGCTTTGGAGAGGGTACAGAAAAGATATAGCAGGATGTTGCCTGGTATGGAGGGCATTAGCTATGAAGAGAGGTTGGAGAAATTTAGTTTGTTCTCACTCAAATGACAGAAATTGAGGGGTGACCTGATAGAAATCTACAAGATTAGAGAGGTATGGTCAGATTAGATAGTCAGAAGCTTTTTCCAGGGTGTAAGAGTCAATTACTAGGGAGCACAGGTTTAAGGTGTGAGGGGCAATGTTTAAAGGAAATGTGCAAAGCGAATTTTTTACACAGAGGGTGGTGGGTGCCTGGAACTCATTGCCAGGGGAAGGAGTGGAAGCAGGTACAGTGGTGATTTTTAAGGGGCATCTTGACAAGTACATGAATAGGGTGGAAACAGAGGGATATGGTCCCCTGGAAGGGTAGGGGGCTTAGTTAAGTTGTGCAGCATGGTGGGTGTAGGCTTGGAGGGCCAAAGGGCCTGTACCTGTGCTGTAATTTTCTTTGTTCTTTGTATGATCATAACGAACGGCAGAGCAGGCTAGAAGGGCCTATGAACTCCTCTGGCTCCTATTTTGTTGGTGGGATTTTACAGCTTCCCTCGAGACCCAAAATTCCTGCCCAAGATCAATGGACATTTCCATTGACTGCCCCTCGCCCGCTCCAAATCCCTGGTGAGCGAGGCGGTGAAAGTCCAGCTTCTATGTTTCTGTGTAAGTTTTTGTAATCAATTCCCCTCATGGTTCACTGAACATACTCAAGAAAGAGATATTTTTTAAAATTTTAAGATTAGGGGATACGGAGAGAAAATGGGAACAAGGCATTGAAATAGAGGATCATACTGAATGGCCGAGCAAGCTTGTGGGCCGAATGGCCTACTTACTGTACCTCTGTTCCAGCCTTTTGTGGTTCATGCAATGATGATTTGTTCACTCACATCCCTAAAACACTTTACTCTTCTATTCCATTCAGAGTTACTCTTTACAGTACAGGCACCACTTTTATTTTTATGATTGAAAAATCACCTCACATTTTTCGATGCTAAAGTTGATCTGCCATCCAACTGCCCAGTCTGTGAGCTTTCTCATTACGTTGTTTTCTTCCTCCGTGTTAACTATCAGTAGTTTGAATCTCAGCGCCCTCACAGTGCAGGAGGAAGCCATTCGACTCGTTGTGTTTGTGTCAGTTCTCTGTCAGAGCGATTCACCTCGTGCCATTCCCCCATCTTTTTCCCTGTGGCTGTGCACATTATTTTTCTCAGATAACAATCCAATTTCCTCTTGAATGCTTCAGTTCAATCAGCCTCCAGCAAACTTACAGGCAGCACATTCCAACTCCTAACTATTCTCTACGTGAAAAAGATTTTAGTTGTCGGCAAATTTTATATTGAGTTATTGCTCCCAAGTGTAAAATGTAAATTATAGTGCTCCTCACTGAACCTGCTGAAGTATCACTTTGTTCCTTCTTCCATTTTGAGTAACTCCCAATCTCTGCTTTCTATCATTTTTAGCAAATTTCTGTCCATTCAGTCATTGGCCCCCTGCTCCCACATGCCCGATCCTTTGACATGAGCCTACCATGTGTTCAGTAGCCAACCCTTGAGGAGGTTTATTATTCCACTGCATGTTTTATCTCAGACCCTTGGTGAGGTGTATTGATTCAGTCTGTGTTTCACCCCAGTGAAGTTCATTAACCAGTGCATGTTTTGGGTTAGCCTCTGAGACAGTCTGAGATCAGGAGGTCATGAAGTGACTCACAGGGATCAGGTCAGTAGTAAAGAGGCTGAGAATGTTGTTTGAACAAAATGGGTTCAACATTTATCTTGGGCGATGGCGGAGATACAGCATTTGGTATTTCTGCCAATGGAATTAACGATCAAATGCTGTGTATTACGATCAGCCAATCCAAACTTGCCATTTTGTCACGTGCCCCCTCACTCCCCCCCCTGCCCAAGACTCATTTTCATCCCTATATCTATATTTCTTTTTATTCATTGGTGAGACATGGGCATTGCTGGCTGGCCAGCATTTATTATCCATCTCTAGTTGCCCTTGAGAAGGTGATGGTGAGCTGCCTTCTTGAAACGTGTGCTGTGAGTTTACCCACAATGTTGTTAGGGAGGGAATTCCAGGATTTTGATCCAGCGACTGTGAAGGAACAGTGATATATTTCTGTTGATTTTCCAGTTCCTAGATCAATGCCAGGTGATCCATCTGATTTCAGTCCTTTTTATTGACTTCTTGGTGATTGATACAACAGAGTGGTTTGCTTGACCATTTCAGAGGGCAATTGAGAATGAACCACATTGTTATGGCTCTGGAGTCACATGTAGGCCAGACCAGGTAAGGATGGCAGATTTCCTTCTCTAATGTGCATTAGTGAACCAGGTGGGTTTTTCCAGCAACAGTTTCGAGGTCATCAATAGATTCTTAATTTCAGATGTATAAATTCCTTACAGTGCAGAAGGAGACCATTTAGCTCATTGAGTCTGTACCGGCCATAATCACATCCAAGCCTTATTCCCGTGATCCTACATATTTACACTGCTAATCCCCCTGACACTGAGGGTCTATTTAGCACGGCCAATCAAACTAACCCACACATCTTTGAACTGAGAGAGGAAACCAGAGCACCCAGAGAAAACCCACGCAGACACTGGGGAAAACGTGCAAAACACCACATAGACAGTGACACAAGGCTGGAATTGAACCCTGGTCCCTGGCACTGTAAACAGCTTTGCTAACCACAGTGCCACTGTACTGCCCCAGTTGCCATGGCAGGATTTAAATCAAGGTCTCAGAACATTAGTTGAATTTCTGGATTAATAGGCTAGCAATAATCCCACTAGCCATCACCTTCCCATATTATAATTGAGCTGTTGTGGTGCACTATCCGATCTGTCTTCAGTACACCTCTCCTGTGGGATTTCCCCTCTTTCCGTTGTGCCTTGTCTCCATGTGTATTGAGCATTGAGTGCCCACTGAAACTTGTGCTTAAATTTCCACTGCGCAAGTGTGGGTTTAGACACTGAGGAGCAACAAGTTGTTTGTGGAAGTTGCTTCAGACAAGCCTATACTTGTCTGAAGTATAGGCCAATCAGTCCTTCAGTCTACACTTCCTTCATAGCAAGATAAGTTTTGGAGGGAGGTTTAACAATGGAATTGAGCTGGTGATCTGCCTTCTTGAAACCCATGCTGTGGGTTTGAGGGTGGGATGGAGCGATGTGTGAAAGGCATTACGCTGCAGACCTCACGCATAGAGCAGAACTAATGTTATACCAATCGTCTGAACTCAGGAATGCAGAGACATTGATGCAAGCATGTTGAAGACGGACTGGATCGACAATACATGATAGATGACTGTTGTCCTTTGGATCTCCCGTATCCCTGTGTTACCAGTACAGCTAAACACTGGGGATACACAGCCGTGTACATTGTATTGCACTGACTGATTGCTTATTGGTAGTTTAAAAATATCAGACCCCCATCAGTTCTTGCCTCTACTCTGGATATCAATGACACACAACAACTTAGATGTTGGTCCATTAAATCTGGTTCACCTATTTTAAATCACCAAACAATAGTGCATTCTCATGATGAAGCCAAACGCTGAGCTTCTCTGTAAGCTAGTGTCTGTCTCTGTGATTAACTGCTGATGATACTCTGTGCACACCTTCTGTTTGACTGACCAAGTTGCAATGGCTGGTTTGACTCTGTTGGCTGGTCAGTTAGTTAATGATTTTCTCCCATACTGCCTGAGGTTGTCCACGAAGGTGCCTCCTTCTCAACCTTGCCCTTACCTGAGGTGAGGTGTGCTGATCCTCAGGTAAAACTACCATCATCAGCTCTCCCCCATAAAAAGTCACCTTGGACTATGGCAACTTTACCAGCAATGATCACAGAACACCTATGGTGCAGAAGGAAGCCATTTGGCCCATTTAGTCTGCACCAACTCTCCAGCAGAGCATCCCACTCAGGCGCTATCCCTCTAATGTAACCTGCTAATCTCCTTAGTATAATCACTATCTTGGGACGCTAAGGGACAATTTACCCTGGCCAATCCACCTAACATGTACATCTTTGGGAGAAAAACCTGATCAGCCAGAGGAAACCCATGCAAATACAGGGAGAACATGCAGACTCCTCACAGAGAGTGTTGGCATCGAACCCAGGTCCCTGGTGTTGTGAGGCAGAAGTGCTAAGCTCTGTGGCAACATACTATCCCAATGATGTCTTTGTGCGCTTTTGTTTTAAAGACTCCATTTGGCTCTGGCCTTGTGTCACACATACCTTGTTTAGCCCATTCTGTTGGTTTCCAATTACATCGTTGTTTTTCCATAATACAGATTAGTGGGTTCACAGCTTATTCTCCAGTCCTCTCCTCTTTAGCCCCCTTTGAAGATCATGCTTGAAGTACCAAAACCAGATTGATTATTTTGTGTTATCCCCAACACCATTACTGATCTCCTGGGCTCAGAGAAGAGACTTATTATCTTCCCTAATGAGGGGATATCAGTTTCCCTTCTCGAGCATTTCTCAAATCATTTTTCAGAACTTGCCAATTCAAGGGGGGTTCCGACCTCTCCAAATTAACCATCGTTTCCCTCTCCACAATTCTTTAGACATCTTCAGTCTGTATTTTCCTTTCATCTCAATGTTCCATGTTACCAGCATGAGACAGATCCCACACACAGGATTATACCAACCATACACTTATTAATAGCAAAGAAATGTAGAAATATTGATTGCACATACAAAAAAAGTAAATGATACATTTGCTTATATCGAACTGCTATGGTGCAGGAAGAGATCATTCAATGCGTCAAGTCTGCACCAACACTCCAGAAGGGCATCTTACCCAGGCCCTCCCTGAACATCCACTGTGGCTAATCCACCTAATCTACACACCTTTGGAATGTGGGAGGAAACTGGAGTATCCAAAAGAAACCCACACAGACACAGGGCATATGTGCAAACCACACTGGCACCTGAGGTCAGAATTGAACGCAGGTCCCTGGTGCAGCGAGGCACTATGCTAACCACTGTGCCAATATGCCACTCATACAAAGATATTCAGCACAGTTGTACATAACTGCTAAACTGTGCCTGTACCTTCAAGGTGGTCTTTAAGGAACCTAATGATTATTTTGGAAAAAAGCACAGGATGTTTTTGCCAATGACTCATGTAAGTACTTGGGTGCAAGCAGATCATTCAGTCTAACTGTTGTATGTCATAGCCCACGAGCCTCCTCCCTTGATTCCTCAATCATTCAACAAATGTTCTCATATAGCTTATTGTCACATTCCTATATGTGGGATCTTGCTATGTGCAAATTAGCTTCAGCAATCCCCTACGTTAAGCATCAGTGAAAAAACTCTATTAGCTGCTGCAAAGTGCTTTGGAATGATGCAAGGTTATGCAAGGGGCAACAAAAATGCATATTATTGTTAAGTATCAGTGATCAGAAGCTCAGGTTGTCTGTCTCCATCCCTTGGTAGAATAGTTTATTGACACATTACCTCAATTCGCATTTGAGGAATGAGTGAGGAATTCAAGCTTTCTTGGTGTCCCACACTCTCGAAACAGAGAATGGGCCAGCCTTTCAGGAAAGGTGAGGAGCCAATCCGGCCTTGTCGGACATGACAGGTTTATTTTTCATTCAATGTAATTTGGGGTCGGCTTTTAACTGCTGTTAACATTGTTTTCATTTTATTGAGAGCTTAGTACATCTTAGAAAAAAAATAGAGAGGCTTGAGAGAGAGTAAGAGGCTATAATTTAATGAGAATGTTCAGATGCTATCCATAAACCACTCCAGTTTAGCTCTTGTGGTCTGTGATGTCACCCGAACTGCACTGATTGAATTAGAGGGTATTACTCAGACCCACACACCATCTATAATTCTGCAGATGTCTGCTAGTAGCATGAGCTCACGTGTGCACCTCCACCATCGCAATTCAAAACCCTGACACAGGCAAATATGCGGGGCTCGGTCCAATCACAGCTCATTGTAAAAACAAATCAATTCCTCGGAACAGGAAAAAGCCTTTAACTACATAACACCGTTTCTTCAACTAACCCCAACATTCTACCTCCTCCACACACCCCGCAGCATCACCTTCCAATCTTCTCCAAACCCACCTAACCATGTGCCTCATCATTCACAAACAAGCCTGATCTCCTTTATTCTACTATAGTTTGGGAGTGGCAAGATGGCACAGTGGTTAGCACTGCTGCCTCACAGTGCCAGAGTCTCAGGTTCAATTCTGGCTTGGTTCATTGTCTGTCTGGAGTTTGCACATTGTCCCCGTGTCTGTGTGGGTTTCCTGCAGATGTTCTGGTTTCCTTCCACAATCTGAAAGACATACTGTTAGGTGCATTGACCTGAACAGGACTGCCAATGACTAGGGGATTTTTCACAATAACTTCATTGCAGTGTTAATGTAAGCCTTACTTGTGACTAATAAATAAACTTTATCCTTTCACCTATTCTGTCTCTGTTCCAATGTCTTTACCAATGTCTTTGTAGGGAAGTGCTGGCACAGTGGTATTGTCACTGGACTCAAAATCCAGAGTTTCAGAGTAATGCTCTGGGGATCCAGGTTCAAATTCCACCATGGCAGATTGTCGAATTTAAAATCAATCCAAACATGTGGAAATAAAATGATGACCACGTAACCATTGTCAGTTGCATGAGAGACCAAGTGGTTCTTTAAGAAAAGAAATCTGCCATCTTTATCAGGTACAATCTCTGAAACGGATTCAATCCATACAATGAAAATACAGAGGAATAGGCAGACTACCTGACGTCAACCTTGGCATTGGGGAAATAATAGTGGCAACTCCAACCCTGTTAATCCTAACATTTGTGAGCATGTGCCAAAATTGAAAGAGCTATTCTTGGATTATCATTGATCAAGGTTTTTGAGGCAGTGACGAAGATGATTGATAAGGGCAGGGCAGTGGATGTTTTCTACATGGGCTTCAATAAGACCTTTGACAAGGTCCCTCATGGCACATGGGTGCAGAAGGTGAATCCGCACGGGATCAGAGGTGAGCCGGCTCAGTCATAGAAGATAGAGGGTAGCAGTGGAAGGGTGCATTTCTGAATGGAGGGCTGTGACCAGTAATGTTCCTCATACATCACTATTGGGACCTTTGCTATTTGTAATATATTTTAATGATTTGGAGGAAAATGTAACTGGATTGATTAGTAAGTTTGCGGATGACAAAAAGGTTGCTGGATTTACGGATAACAATGAGGATACAGCAGGATATAGATCAGTTGGAGGCTTGGGTGGATAGATGGCAGATGGAGTTTAATCTGAACAAATGTGAGGTAATGCATTTTGGAAAGTCTAATACAGATAGGAAATATACAGTAAATGGCAGAATCCTTAAGATATTGAGAGGCAAAAGGATCTGGGTGTGCAGGTGCACAGGTCACTGAAAGTGGCAATGCAGATGGAGAAGGTAATCAAAAAGGCATATGGCATGCTTGCCTTCATTGTCCGAGGTATTGAGTTTAAAAATGGCAAGTCATGTTACAGCTTTATAGAACCTTAGTTAGGCCGCACTTGGAATGTAATGACCAATTCTGGTCGCCACGTTACCAGAAGGATGTGGAGGCTTTGGAGAGGGGGCAGAAAAGATTTATCAGGTGCTGCGTGGTATGGAGGGCATTACCTATGAGAGAGGTTGGAGAATCTTGGTTTGTTCTCACTGGAATGACAGAGGTTGAGGGAAGACCTGATAGAAGTCTACAAGATTATGAGGGACATGGACAGAGTGGATAGTCGGAAGCTTTTACCCAGAATGGAAGAGTCGATTATTAGGGGGCATAGGTTTAAGGGGCGAGAGATGAGGTTTAAAGGAGATGTACGAAGCAGATGTTTTACACAGAGAATAGTGGGTTTCTGGAAGCGGATACAATAGTGATTTTTAAGGGGCGCCTGGACAAGTACATGAATAGGATGGGAATAGAGGGATATGGTCCCCGGAAGGCTTTTAGTTTAGTCAGGCAGCATGGTGGGTGCAGGCTTGGAGGGCCGAAGGGTCTGTTCCTGTGCTGTAATTTTCTTGGTAGCTCCACCACAAACCAATCTGTTCCCGTTCTAAAGACATTGCTGCTGAACTGGGTCTGCAACAGCTGGTGAGGGGACCAACAAGAGAGTAAAACATACTTCATCTCATCAACCTGCCTGCCGCAGATGCATCTGACTATGACAGTATTGGTAGGAGTGACCACCACACAGTCCTCATGGAGATGAAGTTCCATCTTCCCATTGAAGATACTCTCCACCACATTGCGTGACACTGCCACTGTGCTAAATTGGATAAATGTCAAACAGATCTAACAATTCAAGACTAGGCCATCAGCAGTAATAGAATTGTACTCCATCCCAATCTGTAACCTTGCGGTCTGGCAATAACCCCCACTCTACCATTACCATTGAGCCAGGGGATCAACCCTGGTTCAATGGAAACTGCAGGGGGGCACACCAGGAGCAGCACCAGGCACACTTAAAAATGAGGTGTCAACATGGTGAAATGACAAAACAGGATTACTTGCATGCCGAACAACAGAAGTGATCCTGCAGCTAATGTATCAGGTCTAACCTCTGCAGTCCTGCCACATCCAGCTGTGAATGGTGATGGACAATTAAACAACTCACTGGGGGGAGGAGGCTCCACAAATATCCCTCTCCTCAATGTTGGAGGAGGTCAGCACAACAGTGCAAAAGATAAAAGAATTGGCAACAACCTTCAGTCAGAAGGTCTGAGTAAGTGATCAATCCTGGTAATCTCTGGAAGTTCCCAGTAATCATGATGTGGAGATCCCAGCGTTGGACTGGGGTAAACACAATAAGAAGTCTCATAACACCAGGTTATAGTCCAACCAGTTTATTTGAGAGTCAACCCACAATCTTTCGGAAATGGTATATGGAAGGTGATTGTGATGGAAAGTGCTATTAAACCACACTCAGTCAGCAATAACTCATTCTGAGATGTTCAGCTTGGGTTCCACCAGGGCCACTGAATTCCAAACTTCAATATAACCATGGTTCAAACAAGGATTAAATCGCTGAATGCCAGAGATGAGGTGAGAGTGACAGCCCGCAGTATCAAAGCAACATTAAATGGATGGCTTCCAGCATTTGGCCCATGGTGCCTGTATCAGCTCATCAAACAAACATCATGACTTGGTGCCGTGCCCCTGCCTTTTCTCTGTACCACTGTATAATATTTCTATTTATATGATCATCTAATGCTCTCTTTAATCCATTGATTAAACCTACCTCCACCACACTTCCAGGCACTGCATCCAGACCCCACCACTCCACTCGCTGTGTGAGCAAGATTTCTTTTCACGTTGCATTTGCTTCTTTTGCAAATCACTTTTAATCCACATCCTCTTGCTCTCGATCCTTTAACAAGCGGTAACATTTTCTCCCTTTCTACCCTTTCCCTCCCTCCTCCACCCCTCAGGATTTTGAAAATATTTGGTTTGATTTGATTTGATTTATTGTTGTCATATGGGTTAGCATACAGTGAAAAGTATTGTTTCTTATACATTATAAAGACAAAGCATAAGTTCATAGAGAAGGAAAGGAGAGAGTGCAGAATGCAGTGTAGGACATGGACAAAAATCAACTTGATGCGAGATAGGTCCATTCAAAAGTCTGATGCGAACAGGGAAGAAGTTGTTCTTGAGTGGATTAGTCCATGATCTCAGACTTTTGTGTCTTTTTACTCACTGAAGAAAGTGGAAGGGAGAATGGCCGGGGTCTATGGGATCCTTAATTATGCTGGCTGTTTTTCTAAGGCAGTGGGACATGTAGACAGAATCAATGGATGAGAGGCTGGCTTGCACAATGGACTGAGTTACATTCACGACATTTTGTTGCTTCTTGTGGTCTTGGGCAGAGCAGGAGCCCATGCCAAACTGCGATACAACCAGAAGGAATGCTTTCTATGGGGCATCAGTAAAAGTTGGTGAAAGTCGTAGCAGACATACCAAATTTCCTTAGTCTTCTGAGAAAGTAGAGGCATTGGTGGGTTTGACTGGCACAGAGCACCCCTCCCCCCACCCCACCCCCATTCCAGAGGCAAAGGTAAATCTGACAGGGTTTGCAGGATGGTCTTTGGGAGGTATGGGAGACCCTGTTAAATCCATGACCTACCATCAGATTCCAAGAGGCATTGACAATTGTCTTAGGTGGTTCAATGATGCTCCTAATATCCTGCACCATTTGCCATCAGATTCCCATATCAACCTTCTGCTCAATTCCATTACATCCCAATCAATGAAAGTGATAGAAATAGATTAGATCTGATACTGCGGAACATTTGAGTTTTGACGAAGGGTCATCTGGACTCGAAACATCAGCTCTTTTCTCTCCTCACAGATGCTGCCAGACCTGCTGAGATTTTCTCTTTTGGTTTCAGGTTCCAGCATCTGCAGTATTTTGCTTTTATCTGATACTGCGGATGCTGGAATCTGAAACCAAAAGAGAAAATGCTGGAAAACCTCAGCAGGTCTGGAAGCATCTGTGAGGAGTGAAAAGAGCTGATGTTTTGAGTGTGGATGACACTTCATCAGAGCTGAGAAGAAAGAAAATCAGTAGTGATTTATACGACTGGGGTGGGGAGGGGAACGGGCATGGAATTGGACAAAAGGAATGCAAATGAGGACACAAGAGGCTGAGAAAGTGCCAGAAATGTCCATGAAATTATCAGAATGGGAGAATGATAGAACAGAGGTACAGATTGTACAAGGACTGCCTGAGGAATGTGGCGGTTGCACTGAAGTGGATGGGCAAAGGAGGAGAGCTGGAATGGAGAAGTGGGAAAATGGAAGTGAGAAAGAAGGATGATAAAATGGATGAATGCAATGAAATGAAATGGAATAAAATAAATGGAAATGGGGTGAAAGTGGAGGAGAGTGATCCTCCGCTGAAGTTGTTGAACTCAATACTCAGTCCAGAAGACTGTAAAATGCCGAATCGGAAGATGAGGTGCTCTTCTTCTAGTTTGTCCGCTAGAATATTGCAAAAGGACAGATATGCGGATCTTGTGAAGTGACAAGTGACAGAAAGGTGAGATCTGAATTTTGCAATAAAACAGATTGAGATTCCATTGGGCAAATAAACCAATGACATGAAACTTTTTCAGTTATTGTTAACTTTGCTTTTCCCCCGTTTTGTTTTCAAACTAATATATTTCTGTGTTCTTGGAGATTTCCATTAGAAACTTGAAATTAATACCATCATGTCGTTATAGTTTTAGCTGACCTTTGCCACCAGATGGCGATCAACACTAAAATCCTACCTTGTTGTAGTATCTCATCATGGCCACTGGGTAGCACTGCACAGTCAACTTCCTGTTCTACCAATAGAACTGAAGTCCAAGCATCCATCCAGAAGGTAGGGTGTTTCTTCCAATGAGAACTTCATTCATAATTAAAGGTATGACAGAAGGAATTGCTCTGTGTTTGAATGTGAAGAAAAGATAGGGGGGAGTGGCACTATGTACTGGATCTTACAAAGGGCAATTACAGATATGCCGCACAAATGGCCTCATTCTGTGCAGTAATCATTCTTGGAATCTTTGCATGGAGAATCTGCCTCAGTGCATCTAAGCCCTACAGACCAGGTTTTGCACCAAGGTTATATCTTAGTCAGTGCTGAGTTACAAAGAACCTAAAGCACAGGAGAAAACCACTTGAGTCAAAGAACACTGCAGGAGTAACTCATCCCCTGATTCCCAAAGCTGTCCAGCATCTACAAAACACAAGTCAGGAGTGTGATGGAATACTCCTCACTTACCTGGGTGAGCGCAGCTCCAACAACAATCAAGAAGCTTGACACCATCTAGGACAAAGCAGCCCACTTAATTGGCACCACATCCAGAAACATCCACTTTCTCCACCACCAACGCTCAGTAGCAGCAGTGTGTACCATCTATAGAATGCATTGCAGTAATTCACCAAAGATTGTTACATAGCACCTTCCAAACCCACAACCATTTCCATCTGGAATGACAAGGACAGCAGGTACATAGAAACACCACCACCTGTAAGTTTTCCTCCAAGCCACTCATCATCCTGACTTGAAAATATATCCTTCGCAGTCACTGGGTCAAAATCCTGGATTTCCCTCCGGAATGACATCGTGGGTTCACCTCCATCACATGGGCTGTAGCTTTTTCAAGCAGATAGCTCACCGCCACCTTCTCAAGGACAACTAGGGATGGACAATAAATACTGGCCCAGCCCATGTTCCACAGATGAATTTTAAAAAAATGAGTGCCTCAGGGAAGGATCGCAGAAATCATCAGGTTGCTCATTAATGACTGTCTTCGGAGACTGCGATTGTGCAGAAATAAATGATATCAGAAGACTGGACCAGGTGAGGCTGTGATGCACTTCACGGTGGACTAACCTTCTGACAACCCCGGTCCAAACTGACTTGTGAGAAATGGTTATCTGGGTTAGGATGATGCAGGGGGTCAGTAATCCAGGTGTAAGCACTGCTTCTGTGAGCAGAACCTGTTTTCTACCTGGGGTCAAGTACACACTTTACAGAAGGAGTGTGGAATAATGTGAATGTATGAGCCAGGGTGGGGAAAGGGAGGGCAGATTAGGCTAACTCAGTCACCCAGAGGGAAGCATTGAGGAGTGCTGAGAGTAACAAGAGTAAATACTTCGTTTCCTAAAAGCATTACTAAAACTCTCCATTCATACAGTAATTTATCATAAATAGAATGATGTAATTTGGATGGTGTGCTTGTGATTACTAATCCTTCAGATGTTTTGTTATATTGAAGGTGTTTCCCAAATACAAGTTGCAGTTTGTTATTGAGAATTGTGATGAAGTAAACAAATCTTTATTCATCAGAAATAATTTTGCAAAATTTTTAACTGAGATATGAAATGTGTCAGAACAAACTGCTAGAACATGCAACACTGTCTTCCAAGGTGAAACTGAGAAAGAACAAAAAGAATCACCCAAATGGGATGATGTGGAGATGCCTACTGTGTTTGTGAACCCATCTCACCACTCACCTGATGAAGGGGCAGTGCTCCGAAAGCTTGTGATTCCAAATAAACCTGTTGGACTTTAAGCTGGTGTTGTGAAACTTCTTGCTGTGCCCGTCCCAAAGGGCGTATGAAGAGAGATGTTTCATCACAGCAGATACCCAAATCCTAGCTCATACTGATCGACGTCATAGAATGTGGGAATGGTCTGAGTTCAAAGAAATCTGATGCCGGGGCTAGGGACATATTATTTATTCTCTTTCAGAATACACAAAGAACTGGGGGAGAGAGAGAGAGAAAAACACACAGTTGCAGGCTGGTGCTGTGTGTACTGGTACTGTGGTGTGTCATTGTATGTGTGAGACACAGAAATAAGAAGAGATAGCAGCCAGTCATCTTTGCGAAGAACTTGCAGATACAAAAGGATCTCTATTTCTCCATGGATGAGAAAGCTGGGCAAAAGTCACAGAATCTAAATGAAACTGGATTCCTTTTCAACTACCCTACAGAATCCAGTGTCTCCAAACTAATCGCTCACCTGCCAGAGTCAGGTTCAACTGGAATCACTCAAATTAACGGCTGCAACATACATCATCCAAACTCATAGACAAGCCAAAATTGATCTGTGCTGTTTTTAAACTTTCATCTGGACTTTTAACATTCTCATCTGATCAGAATGTGAATGTGTTTTGAGTTCTTTATTATTTTCTCCTTAATCTTTTCTTCTTAATAGAGTCATAGATTACAGAGGTTTCCAGCATGGAAACAGGACCTTCGGCCCCTGTTGTCCATGCTGCCCCCGTTAAACCCTAAGCTAGTCCCAATTGCCTGTATTTGTCCCATATTCCTCTATGCCCATCTTACCCATGTAACTGTCTAAACACTTTTTAAAAGACAAAATTGTACCCGTCTCTGCTACTGCCTCTGGCAGCTTGGTCCAGACACTCACCACTCTCTGTGTGAAAATATTGTCCCTCTGGATTCTTTTGTATCTCTCCCCTCTCACCTTAAACCTTTACCCTCTAGTTTTAAACTCCCCTACTTTGGGAAGGGAATATAAAACTTGTCAGTGATGTCCAAGAATGAATATTGAAAAACCACTGAAGGTTTCTAATCTCTTTTCCCTTCCTGTAAACTTTTTTTTTCAATCATTTTGATTGAAGGATTCCTTGTTGGGTTAGTAATCACCAACCAGCACTGTAGCACAGTGGTTAGCACTGCTGCTTCACAGCTGCAGGGACCTGGGTTCGATTCCCGGCTTGGGTCACTGTCAGTGTGGAGATTGCACATTCTCCTGGTGTCTGCGTGGGTTTCCTCTGGGTGCTCCGGTTTCCTCCCACAGTCCAAAGATTCGTGGGTTAGGTTGATTGGCCATACTAAAATTGCCGCTTAGTGTCCAGGGATGTGTAGGTTAGAGGGATTAGCGGGTAAATATGTAGGGATATGGAGCTAGGGAATGGATGGCATTGTGTTCGGTGCAGACTCGATGGGCCAAAGAGCCTGTTTCTGCACTGTAGGGTTCTGTGTAACCCCTCATAATGTTCTAAAGTGCTGCAGGTTAGGAGTATTTCATTCAGGCTTTTCGGAATGCAGGTGCATTCTCACCTGCTGCACTTCTCCCCACATGCTGGGTTGCTCTGTGTTGGACATGCAACTTAAGCACTTTGCTGCTGTCTCCTGTCTTGTACACACATTATTTCACAGAAGCCCTGGAAAGCCTCAGTAGAGCTCCGGAGACTACAGACTGCAGTTTGAAAATCACTGCTTTAAGGTGCAGAGGTCACTTCGACTGCTGGCGCCCCACATCATTTTAATCAAATGACCATTCTTCACACATCAGCATTCACAGGGCTGCTGGAAGGCCGAGCCTGGCTCCAGTCATTTGATATTGTTCATGTATGCGCACAGGAGTCACTGGAAGGCAGTTAGGAATAATGACTCTGACTGCTCCATTCCTGGGGAAGTCAGGCTTATTATTAGCGTGAATTGCTGCTTTATTTTGCCTTAGAACAATAGCAATATTTGAGTTTCTAATGTCAGTGTGTCATTCCTCTTGAAGAACCCTTGCTGTTGCTGTTCCTTGCTACTTTGTCAAACTTATAAGCTTTGCGTGTATTGGGTTACATAAACAGAAAATGTTGGAAGTACTCAGCAGAGGAACAGAACTCACAGCCAGCATCTTCCAGCTCTGCCTGCTGTGGGCATCTTTCAGCCCTGCTCATTGCCAGCATCTTCCAGCCCTGCCCACTGCTGTCATCTTCCAGTCCCTCCTGCTGCCAACATCTTCCAGCCCCCCCATTGCCAGCATCTTCCAGTCCCTCCACTGCCAGGATCTTCCAGTCCTATCCACTACCAGGATCTTCCAGTCTCACCCACTGCTGGTTGATTGTCCCTAAATTTTCCCTTAGTGTCAGGATGACTAACAGGATAATTAGATGAGTTTAAGGGGACGCAGTCTGGATAGATTGTGCGCTATCAGTGCAAACTCGATGGGCCAAATGGCTTCCTTCTGTGCTGTAGGGATTCTATTTTGAAGTGTATAGATGGCAATGGCTCATCAGTGAGGGTGGGGCTCCAGGGTCAATATAAACAAGTAGCCAAAACACATCACCATCATTTACAATGCAGGAGATACTAATTAAATGCAACCTCTTCCTATTGGGTAATGTGGCTTTGGGGCCAAAAGACCATTGCTAGATCCATAGCTGCTGAAAACTGGGATCAGCTAGGCTGGATCATGTACCCTTTGGAAGAGAGGAGTGTTCAAACTCCAGGAGGTCAATACCTCCACTGAAACAGTCAGAGGGGTCTCAGCAGAATGTCCCAATCAAAAGTTCACTTGTGCTCCTGTATCAAGATATTAGGAGTGTGTAAAAGTTCAACTGAAGAAGATTGCCAGGGCTTTTGTTTCAGGACTATTAGATGGATTCAGATTGTTAGCAGTTTCTGTTGGTTTTCCCACCTCAAGTGTCATTCATACACACAAGGACACTCGCCTGGATGAATACAACTCCAACAACACACAAAAGATCGACACAAAATGGCTGACTTGATTGGCATCCCATTTAAAGCATTCATTCCCTCCTCCACTGCTGATGCACTGTAGCACAGTAAGAAGTCTCACAACACCAGGTTAAAGTCAAAACAGTTTATTTGATAGTAAACCCACAAGCTTTCGGAAATGCTGTTCCTTCATCATCGACGCACTGTAGCAGCAGTGAATACCACCTACAAGATGCATTGCAGCAACTTGCCAAGGCTTGTTCAATAGTACCTTCCAAACCCTCAATCTCTACCATGTAAAAGGGCAGACACGTGGGAACACCCCCACTCCAAGCCACACCATCCTGACTCAGAACTGTATCATTGTTCCTTCACTGTCACTGGATCAAAATCCCGGCATCCCTTCCCTGTCAGTACCGTGGGTGTACCCACAACACTCAAACTGCAGCGGTTCAAGAATGCGTCTCTAGCACGTTCTCAAGGGTAATTAGGAATGGGTGACAGTTACATCTCAGAAGTGAATGAGAAAAGAATTCTCCTAGGTAGAGATTAGTTAATTAAATCACTGGTGCAACCCAGCAAGATAGCAAAATGTGACTAGAATGAACAGGAAAGCAAAACTAACAGTTCCAATGTCTGTATTTAGATGTGTTAATGCGATCAGATTGAGTTCATTTAAATTAAGACACAGAGGTGTGTATATATGTGTGTGTGTGTTTCTGGTTTCCTTCCATGCATGGAAATTGAATGAAGCTGAAGATAACCAATGTGTGATTCCAGAGATATTTTTAAAAATGTTTCACTCCATCCTTAAAGTCCAAAGCGCAGAGTGGATCGGGCAAAACCCCATCCATTCTTTACTTCCTCCAAAAACCCAAATTCAATCTGAACCTAATTCATGGTCCCCACAAGTTTTAAGCTTTCAGTTTAAGTTTATTTATCAGTGTCACAAGTGAGACTTACAATAACACTGCATTGGAGTTACTGTGAAAATCACCAAGTTGCCACACTCTGGCACCTGGCATGGAGAGTATTAACTATGAGGAGGGATTGAATAAATTGGGATTTTTCTACTTGGATAGACGGAGATTGAGGGGCAACCTGATGGAAGCTTATAAAATTGTGAGGAACATATTTAGGGTGAACAGTTGGAAGCTTTTTCCCAGGGCAGAAATGCCAATTACTAGAGAGCACAAGTTCAAGGTAAGGATGGGGTGGAGGGCAAGGTACAGTGAAAATGTACAGGGAACATTTTTTACACAGAGGGTCGTGGGGGCCTGGAATGCATTGCCAGATGAGGCGGTTGAGGTGTTACGTTATGTCACGTTAGTGACATTTAAGACATATCTACATAGATATATGAATAGATGGGAAATAAGAATATGTACGGGCAGTTGGTCTCGATAAGACAACATGATTGGTGCAGGCTTGGAGGGCAGAAGGGCCTGTTCCTGTGCTGCACTGTTCTTTGTACACTGAGGGAGAATTTTGCATGGCAAAAGCACCAAACCAACATGCCTTTCAGACTGTGGGAGGAAACCAGAGCACCCAAAGGAAACCCACACAGACATGGGGAGAATATGCAAACTCCACACAGACAGTGACCCAAGCTGGAAATTGAACCCAGATCTCTGGTGCTGTGAGATAGCATTGTCAACCTCTGTGCCACCTTGCTGCCCCCAAACAAGATCCAAGCTGATAAGATGAGGCATTGCACCCCATCTTTGGCTTGATAACAATGCTTGATCTACTGCGGAGATATTTATACAATCCTGTGGACTGGTAGTGAGTGAGATAAGAGGGAACTGACCAATTTTCCATTCCTCTTCCTTTTTCTGAGTCAAACTTTGTTGTAACTGACTGCCCAGTGTGAGTCTATGTGATGAATTTCAGCCGTGCTTTTCACATAAATGGGTGGAACAGGAGCTCCTGACCTGATTCTTACTTGTGTTATGATGCAGTGTTTTCCCTTGTTTGAGTCATAACGCTGAATCTTCCAAAGAGGAATACCTTGCCTTGTAATCTGTTAACAGTGTGTGGGAAGGTGCAAAATGTCCTTCAGTAATGGGTAACTCTGAAATACCTGACACTCGCTTTAAAATGAACACTTAGCAATTTATTTATTTGACTAACCAGGAACTTTAACAAAACAAATAACATATCAAATAAAATAATATTCTAACGGAATGCTGTTCAGTTACATACGTTGCCCATTCATTAATAATAGACTATAGTCACACTAAAAAAATGTACAACCAGGTTTTCTGTTTTTCAGAACCTTCTGGAGTTTCTCAATTGATCTCTCTGTTATCAGTTCTTTCTGATTTGGTACCTTTCACTGGTTAGATGGTGCGTTCTCTTAAGACATATATAAAGGTGGTAGGGTTGAGAGCTGAGAACTCTTATCTCTTGGCAACTGTGCTCTCCCTGTGAAGGCTAGAGAGGTGGCAGTTGCTAACTCTTGTTTTCCCTCTTGCACTCTCTTTTATACCTACGATGACCTTTCAATTTTCTTACAGTAGGATTGGTCTGATTTTTTCAACATCAAATTCAAATTTTATAAGTTCTTGGTAGCCGAGTGTCTGCTTCAAATTGATTGGACCAAATTCACACAGCAACAGGTTACCTTGTCAAGAATACTGCTTGACTTTTTGATACAAATGTCTCAGCCTGGAATTTGGATGTACTTTGCAGTTTAAACCTCCAAGCACCATTCCAGCTTTTAAAGGGACTGCACAATGTTTTTTTTTCTCTCGAGCATTTTTATATTCTTTACACTGTCACAAACTCAACTTTGCAACACTTGTTTTCCACAGGCACGTGTACTTAATGACAACATCTACGAGGTAGAGAGTTGCACTGGAAATCTCTCAGTCACTGAGCAGTCAACCTACAAGTTGTTCTTGTCGTTTTGTCAGGAAATCTGTCCCTTGTCACTGCCACCATCCTTTCCCCCCATCCCTTCACCACCCCCACCCCAGGCCACTGTCACTTTCTTCACTCCCTCAAGATGAGAACACAGTGGGTCTGGCTATCCACTGACAAGTCTGTCCTGACTAAATCAACCATTGCCTTATATCACACTCCTTATAGCCATGTCAGATCATCCAGCATTACTTGCACAACCCTGCTTTCCTTTAACCCATAGGTGACTCTCTTTCCACTGCTATGGGCAGCATGGTGGTTAGCACTACTGCCTTGTGGCACCAAGGAGCCGGGTTCGATTCTCAGTCTGGATCACTGTCAGTGCAGAGTCTGCACTTTCTCCCAGTGTCTGCGTGGGTTTCCTCCGGGTGTTCTGGTTTCCCCACCCAGTCTAAAAGGCGTGCTAGTTAAGTGCATTGTCTGTGCTACGTTCTCCATCAGTGTACTCGAACAGACGCCTGAGTGTGGCAACTAGAGGATTTTCACAGTAACTTCATTGCAGTGTTAACATAAGCCTACTTGTGACACTAATAAATAAACTTTATTCTGGGAGCCTCTAGATGCTAAATTTAAGCTCTGATATGCAGAGCTGAAGGACATCCCCTGGAGCTGTGAAAATTGTTGCAAAATTTCAAATCTTTTGTGCAGGAATGCGTGTAGTTTATTCTGTTGTGACTTGCCTAATTATTGGACAAAAAGACTACAGAACAAGGCTGCAAGAAGAAAATAATGGTCACCTCATATCAGGAACATTCCTTTGATTCATGCTTGACCCTGAGTCAGTGCCACATTTTTCTTTGTAAGTCAGATGAATGAACTTGCGCTGTGGTCTGATAAATCCATCATGAAGCTGAATCAATGCTGAATGCTGTCTGGCCATTGGTGGAATTGAGAAAGTGAGCCAGGTTCTTGTAATTCAACTCTGTAGCTTGTTCTGTATGTGCAAGAGCTGAGCCCAACTGGCTGGAAGGGTCCTGACTTTTGAGTTCCATCCATCTAATAGGGGACGATAATCATGAAAGGGGTATGGTATCACTTGGGGTGGAGGGGGATGGGGGGCACGATTGGATGCTCGGTGCTATCCCAGAAAGACAGATAGTGTGGAATGGAAGAGGAGCCAATCTTTAAAAGTATCTACAGGCATTTATTTACTGTAATATTCATTACAAGTATGCACCTCCAAACCCAACAATCACAGATTCAGCCTATTTCTAAATATAGGCTGTGAGTGATTCCCCAGTTAATACATTCTATCTTCATAGAATTAATATAATTAATGGGGCCATCCAGGGTCAATAAGATTGAACGAGGTTTTGCTGGAGTGCAATGGAGGGACAAATCAGACTATTTATCAGAGGGCAGAAGTCAGGATTGAGCTGAGATCGGATGCTGGCACTGATAGGTGAAAGGTAGATGCTTGACTGAGAAAGAGCCTTGGATCTTTGTCCCCACATGGTAGACCATCATACTGGGAAGGATGGGCTGAAGTGGGTGCAGGATGAAGTGAAGCAGCCCTGGACGTAGATCAGAAACAGCCATGGTATGCCAAATGACAAGGCAAACTTTACAAAGCCTGCCTTGGCTCTCTGAGACTTTGCTCCTATTGTTTTACTTAATATTTGTCCCTCGAGCCCTCACCCTTTGCATCCCTTATCCATCCTACCCATTCCCCATGCTAACCCATTCCCTACCCACTCCCAAAGATTACTCATATCCTTCATGCCAAACCATTCTCCCACCCTCTTCCACGCCAACTTAATGATAACCCCCCTCCCACACCAATGTTTACATTTACATTCTTCTTATCACTCACCCAGTATCGATGGGCAGACTTCAAGAGCCATGTTGAGATGAAATAAAACAGAGGTCTAACTATCTTTAAAATAGTTAAAATAATCACAATCGTAAAAGCCCATTTAAATGACATTAAGCATTTAAATCCTTATAAAAACAAACACTCATATTCATAACCTCGCATGAAAGGCAGACAATCGTTTAATAACCTCTGAGTTGCCAATCAAATTGTGTATCTCAAATCCTATCAGAAAAATAATTAGAAGTCGTGGAAAGCATCCAAACATAAAATAATGACAGCCATTGGGGTAATGTCAGCAGACAGCTATTGTAGCTGCTAGAACAGATTTGTTTTTCCACTCTGATTGGCACAGACAGCCTTTTTAAAATGTTATAGGGCTAGAATTTAAATAACTTCACAGCCTGAGTTTTGCATACCTCTCACTGACACAGGAAAGACATTTCTTTTAACTTTTAAAAGACTCAGGATTTAAATAACATTCCATATGACAGCTCGACAGATGTTATCTATCTTTCAACACCACTTTCAACTACTCTAAAAGTTTGCATCTTCATCACTATATGATTAGGTCCTTGGCTCCAATGACAATTGGGTCTGTTTCAACTCAGTGTCATCGAGTCATAAAGATTTACAGGATGGAAACAGGCCCTTCAGTCCAACTTGTCCATTATGCTCTTTTTTTAAACCCTGAAGCTAGTCCCAGTTGCTTGTATTTGGCCCATATCCCTCGATACCTATCTACCTAAGTAACTGTTGAAATGCTTTTTAAAAGACAACGTTGCACCCACCTTTACTACTAACTTCTGGCAGCTTGTTGCAGACACTCACCATCCTCTGTGTGAAAAAATTGCCCCTCTGAATCCTTTTGTATCTCCCCGGCCCGTCGCCTTAAACCTATAGCCTTTAGCTTTAGACTCCCCTTGTGAATCATACCCTGTGAGTGATAACCGGCTTCATTTCCTCTACTTGTGAAGATGGGACTTGTTGGAAGTGGGAAGGGGGAGTAGGATGGGGGAGTGGGGTTGATCAGATTTCTGCATGCGAGGTCCAATCTGCCAGTTTCTGTTTTAGAATATCCGTTGTGTCTCCATGCTCATGGGTCCAGCTCATTGCTTTGTATTTATAACATGCAAAAAAAAATTGCAGGGTGTCGAGGAAAGGGCAGTTGGGGAATGGTACTTAATTGGATAATCAGCAAACTAGCCTCCCATTCATCAACACTGTCTACACTTCTTGCAGCCTTGGGAAAGCAGCCAACTTTCTCTGGCCATTCTTTCTTCCACGTTCTTCCATCAGGAACAGGAAACAAAAGTCTGAAACCAAGTTCTTCCTTGCTGTTGTCAGAATTTGGAATGGACCTACCTTATATTAAGCTGATCTTTCTCTACACCCTAGCTATGTCTTTAACTCTACGGGAGGAATTTTCCCATCCTGCCCACCATGGGAATTGTAGTGGATGAGGGAGGAGGGCGGGGGCGGGCAGACCATGTAAAGTTCCATTGACCTCGGACGTGAAGGTCCAGTTTTGGGGTGAGGGCAGCCGGAGAATCCCACCCTATGTTCTGCACCCCCTCCTTTCCTTCTCCCCAGTGTACTCTATGATCGGTATGCTTTGTCTGTACAGGGTGCAAGAAACAATACTTTTCACTGTGTCCCAATACATGGGACAATAATAAATCACATCAAAGTCCTTTCAAAGAACCAGCACAGGCAGAAAGGCCTGAATGGCCTCCTGTCACACTGTGAGCACTCATCCATAACCTCACCAGCACTTCACTTCTCAGAAAGACGCCAGAAACCTTTAGAACACATTTTTTTTTTGTTTCTTTTGGGGGGGAGAAATATAGAGGAGCATCTGGAGTGAAATCCACAGTTATCACCATTGCCGGTAATGCATCTCGACTTTATCACTTTTAAATCAAGGCAGATTAGATTTAATTTCCTTAGATCACCAGTGTATCATTTTTCATTGGAGAGCTCTGACTCTTAATATGAAATAATGTGCCTCAAATGTGAGGCTGTTGGAGTCTCGTCTGTGGCAGTGATTTGCAGTGAGCTTGTGTTTGCTATTCTCTTACTAAACCCGTGAGCTGTGTCAACCTGAATGTATCATCGGAAAGAGCCTCTTCCTCTATGAAGGATTTAGTAAGGACAATTTGGACTGGCGGCTGAGCAAAGGCTTTTATTCTGAAAGTGCCTACAGGCAAGTCTTGTTCTATGTATTAGATTACAAGGAATGCAAGACCTGTGGCAATCTCCATTATCTTCAGTCTCCTCTCCCTCTCTCTCTCTCTTTCTGTCTTGATCTCTCCATTGCTTTCTCTCTCTCTCTCTCTCGCTCTCTCTTGCTTTTCTTTAGACTGAGTAAAAAGGGGCTTAACTTCTCCCGGAACTGCAGTCAGAGTGGACTCCCTGGGGCAACTGTGGAGAAGTGGGATCAAGAGGAAGGTGGGGGGTGGGGAGGGAGGTGGGGGAACTGGGCAGTGTCAGAGTCCAGTTTCCCAGTCAGGAAGAATACTGACAGATCACCACCCACTCACCTCCACCACCACCCCCCGGCCTCAAACTCCACACCACCCACTCCCCTCCCCGTCCCACCAGCCCTCCCCTTCTCAACAGCAGAAACCAGCATCCTCAAGACGCCAATCTGAGGTAAGTTGTAATATTATCAATGGTTGAAAAGGAAAGGCAATCAATTTAAACCTATGTGTGTATGTTTGAAATTTATATATAAAAACTCTGTTCACTTTTGAATGTGAATTTTAAATGCCCAAATGCATGAATATTTCTGGTAAATTCCATCGAAAAAAGGCGCTAAGTTTTGTTTAAGATAGAATTTACAGCACGTAACAGGCCATTCAGCCCAACTGGTCTATGCTGCTATTTATATGTTGCTCGAGCAGGTTTGAATTTTATTTTGGCATCGAGGAAACTGCTGGCTTTCAGGCGAAAGAAATGTGTTTTAATGATAACAAGTCGGCGAGTGGATTTGGGATTTTAAAATGATGGAAGTTTATCGGGACGAGATTTTTTTTGCTGCTGAAGCATGTTATTTTTTTACTGGCCTGTTTGACTTCCGATGGGTTTGAAAATGTTTCCCTTGAATGTTATGGTGAGCTCTGCAGTCCAGGGAAGGGAAGGGTTAATTCCCGGCCTCACCGGGTCTCAGGAGTTCATTTTCTATGATCAATATCCTTTCTCTGGGGGTGGCTGTGTTTAGGGGGTGGGTGTGGGAGAGAGGTAGGAACCAGACAGTCCCACCTTTGATTCTGATGGGGTTCTGTTAGAGACTGGCTGTGTGCAGGTGCAGAAACAAGCTTAGGAAAACATGAGATTTAGTGGTGATGCCTCCCTAGGTGAATAGCCCTCCTCACATTCTCCAGCGTCACAACGAGGGATACTTTAGAGTTGGGAGGAATGTCTGGATAACAGCGGGAGAATGACCTCCTTCCCTCCCAGTGAGGAGGAGAGATATTTGGAGGACAGTTTACACACTAAACAGGATCTCCAAAGGGTTAATACCAAGAGTGCATCCAAGTTCATATTGAAGGCTCAGTGTATATGCCTGTGTGTAATATTGATCTGCATAGTATTATGAAGCAGCTTGATTCTATCCTCACTTGAGAGATTTGTTCCACTTATCCTCCGGCTCTGCAGCACTTTAGCCTAGTTAGACAAAGAACAGTGCCTTTGTGAAGATAGTATTTCTGGCGATAGAGAGAGAGAGGAGCTGAACACATCACACAGAAGCTTAGGAGTCCCAGGTTCCAACGCTGACCTACAATCAGCCCAGATGAACCAGGAAGAAGAGGATTGGGAGTGAGATTGGGGTTGATTCGTGAAAAGAACCTTTCTCTGATAGGGGAGTTTAGGACAAAAGGGCATAACCTCAAAATTAAAGACCTGACATACCTCTAAACAGGGGTAGTGGAAATCTCGAATTCTCTCCTTAGGTAAGCTGTAGAGGTTGGGGGGGTGAGGTGAGGGGTGGGCAGTCAATTAAAAATGTCAAAACTGAGCTTGATAGATTTTTCAAAACAAGATGAATCAAGATACAGAGCAGCCAAGGTCTAATCAAATGGCGGAACAACTTTGAAGGGGCTGGATGGCCGCCTCCTGTTCTTGTATAGCTCTGATAGCTGTCAACTCACTGGGGGCCAGTCGTGATGGCTCCCCCGTAGTCGAAGTGCCCGCTGAGTTCAGCCGAACAGCCTGTCCTTTCAGATATTTGTTGTGAGCCTCTGAGCTACCCAGTGGGTGAGGTCGTGGTCCAACCTCAGCACAGCTAATGCTCCTGCAGCTTGGACAGGGTGCAGCATTGTCCAAGATGCCGTCTTTGAGATGGGATATTGAACGTGGGCAAGGCAGCCTTGTTATTGATCTTATAAGTTAAAATCCTACCATGGAAAATAGTACAATTGGTTTCAGTGCACCTAGTTATTTGTGGACCAGCATCAGTTAGAGAGGGAGTTTGATTTCTGCAAAGACCCAACAAGTACCCTTCAGGGAATGGAATCTGTTGTCCTTAATTAACCCTAGCCCACTTGTGATTTCACTCCGATGTTGACCTTTGACAGTCTCTGAACAATTACAAATGGGCAACTTTATTCTCTCTGCACACTCTGAGAACAAATGGCCTGTCTTTTTTCTCCCAGACAGACTTCACAGGCGCAACAGCATTCCTTTGAAGGAGGAATTCTCCAACTGGCTTGATCCCACATTAATGCGACTGGTAACACTGCCACAGCACACGCTGTACGTGGGAGCTTGCTGTGCGCATGTTTTAGCTACGTGACAAGTGAATCCACTTCAAACATAATGAATTGGCTGGAAGGTGCTTTGAGATTTCAAGAGGATGTAAAGGATGCCATAGAAATGCAAGACTGTTCTTTTTGTGCCAGAATTCAGATGGCGTAAAGTATCATACATGACGACAGACTGGCTAGAACTGCTGTCTCACAGTGCCAGGGACCAGGGTTTGATTCCAGCCTCGGGTGACTGACTATGTAGGAAGATAAGAAGCCTCACAACACCAGGTTAAAGTCCAACAGATTTATTTGGAATCACAAACTTTCAGAGCACTGCTCCTTCATCAGGTATGGAAGAACTCACCTGAGGAAGGAGCAGCACTCCAAAAGCTCATGATCCCAAACAAACCTGTTGGACTTTAACCTGGTGTTGTGAGGCCTCTTACTGTGCCCCACCTGGTCCAATGCGAGCATCTCCATATCATGACTGCGTGGGACATGTTCTCCTCATGTCTGCCTGGGTTTTCTCCGGGTGTCCCGGTTTCATCCCAAATTCCAATGGTGTGCAGGTTAGGTGGATTGGCCATGCTAAATTGCCCCTTAGTGTCCAAAGATGTGCAGGTTAGGTGGATTGGGCGTACTACATTGCCCCTTAATGTCCAAGGTGTGCGGGTTAGATGGATTGGCCACGCTAAATTGCCACTTACTGTCCAAAACTCTGCAGGTTAAGGTGATCAGCCATAGTAAATACACAAGGTTAAGAGGATAGCATGGGAAGGGAGTTGGTAGTCCTGGGTAAGATGCTTTTTCGGAGGGTCGCTGCAGACTCGAGGGGCCGAATGGCCCACTTTTGCACTGTAGCCATTCTGTGGACTCTGTGGTTCAATATGCAATGGTACACCAGTATCATTAGCTCATCTCTGCGAGTGAGAGATTGCTAATCTGTTACTGACTAGCAAAATTCTACAGGTGGAAAGCAAGGAATTCAAAGCTTAAACCTTATCCTTCTCTAGGGAGTGTATATGATCAGAGGCTGGAGACTTACCAAGAGTCTTAAAATTGTTTTTAGTGTCTTGAGTTGAAGTAGGAAATAAGTTTCCTCCCTAACTCAGCCCTAATCCCATTGGGAGCCTGATTAAAGGGTTATGCTGTAAGAATCAGTGGGGTTCAGAGCCAGTTCAAGCAGGGTCATTGATCCCGTGCCGGTACATATATGGCAGGAAGCTTCTGGAGAAGGGAATTCAAAATTTCCTGCTGGAACCCCCAGCTCGTCAGCCCCCACACCACCCATTTGAAATCCCACTGCTCTGCCCCCAAAAGTCAAGTCTCAAAAAAACAGTAAAGGCAGCTTCATGGCCACAGGACATCCCAAAGCAGTTCACATCCGATTAAACACGTTTAAAGTATGTCCATTATTACAATGTAGGAAGGTAATTTGCACACAGTAACCTGACTGGAGCAGAAATGTGATAATGAGGATTTAACTTTGGGGAGGCGATGATGGTCTGATGGTATTATTGCTAGACTATTAATCCAGAAATTCTGCTAACATTCTGGGGATCTGGGTTCAGATGGTGGAATTTGAGTTCAGTATAAAATATTTAAAAGTAAAAACCTGTTGATGACCGTGAAACCATTGTCGATTGTTGGAAAAACCCATCTGGTTCACTAATGCCCTTTAGGAAAGGAAATCTACTGTCCTTACCTGGTCTGGCCTACATGTGCCCCCAGAGCCACAGCAACGTGGTTGACTCTCAACTGCCCTCTGAACGCGAGCAATAAATGGGCAATAAATGCTGGCTAGCCAACGATGCCCATGCCTACGAATGAATAAAAAAATCTGTTTTTTCTAATGATGTTGGTTGAAGGATAGATATTGGCCAGAACACTGGTTACAAATTCCCTGCCCCCCTTTGAAATAGTGAGTATTTCACATGCACCATGACAAGGCCCCA
Source organism: Sphyrna mokarran (assembly GCA_024679065.1). Lineage (NCBI taxonomy): Eukaryota > Metazoa > Chordata > Chondrichthyes > Carcharhiniformes > Carcharhinidae > Sphyrna > Sphyrna mokarran. Next base: position 6,899,627 of record JAGIQG010000013.1, on the reverse strand, counting down.
ATTTCACATCTCATCCAATAGGAAGCACGTTTGACAGTGTGGCATTCCTTCAGTGTCACATTGGAATATCAGGCTGGGTCACGTCTTCAAGTCTCTGGAGTGGGAGTTGAACCCACAACCTCCTGACCCAGAGGTGAGAATGTTATTCACTCCAACTGTCATGAAATGTGTGATGTAGCGAACCAGCTATCCCACAAGAAGGGCAACATGGTGCTACAGTGGTTAGAACTGCTGCTGCACAGCACTGTGGATCCGGGTTTGATTCCTGGCTTGGGTCACTGTCTATGTGGAGTATGCACATTCTCCCTGTGTCTGTGTGGGTTTCCTCTGGGTGCTCTGGTTTCCCGCCACAGTCCGATGATATTCAGGTTAGGTGGATTGGCCATGATAAATTGCCCCTAGTGTGAGGGAGACTGGTTAGGGTAAATGCATGGGGTAATGGAGGTAGGGCCTGGCTAGGATTGTGTTCAGTGCAGACTCAATGGGCCAAATGGCCTCCTTCTGTACCATAGGATTCTAAGAAGCTCATGCAAACGATAATGTAATAATGACCAAATCATTTCTTAGGATGATGTGGGCTCAGGGATAAATATTGACCACAATATCAGAGAGAATGCTTGATTTTCTTTAAAGAGTATCCTTGTCAGTAGTTAGTACCAGGGAATCCAATGGTGTAGAACATAGAACATTACAGCACAGAACAGGCCCTTCGGCCTTCGATGTTGCGCCGACCAATATAAAAAGCAATGCCCCTCCAAACTAAACCATTCCCTTCTCTTCCATATACTTATCAACTAACCTCTTAAACGCCACCAAACTTGGCGCATCTACAACTGCTGCAGGCAGGGCATTCCACTCCCGAACCACCCTTTGGGTAAAGAACCTACCTCTGATATCCGTCCTATAACTATCACCCCTTAATTTAAAGCTGTGTCCCCTCGTGCTAGCTTTCTCCATCCTAGGAAAAAGGCTATCACTGTCCACCCTATCTAAACCTCTAATCATCTTATATGTTTCGATTAGGTCCCCTCTTAGCCGCCTCCTTTCTAACGAAAACAACCTCAAATCCCTCAGCCTCTCTTCATAAGACCTGCCCTCCATACCAGGCAACATCCTGGTAAACCTCCTCTGTACCCTCTCCAATGCCTCCACATCTTTCTTATAATGTGGGGACCAGAACTGCACACAATACTCCAAGTGCGGCCGCACTAGAGTTTTGTACAGTTGCAACATGACGTTGCGGCTCCGAAATTCAATCCCCCTACCAATAAAAGCTAAGACTCCATATGCCTTCTTAACAACCTTATCGACTTGACTGCCTACTTTCAGGGATCTATGCACATACACACCAAGATCCCTCTGTTCATCAAGACTACTAAGAATCCTACCATTAGCCCTATACTCTACACATTTATTATTTCTGCCATAGTGCATTACCTCACACTTTTCCACATTAAACTCCATTTGCCACCTCTCGGCCCAGCTCTGCAACTTGTCCAAGTCTCTCTGCAAACTATAACACCCCTCTTCACTATCTACCACTCCACCGACTTTAGTGTCATCTGCAAATTTACTAATCCATCCTTCAATACCCTCATCCAGATCATTTATAAAAATTACAAACAGCAGGGGCCCCAAAACAGACCCCTGAGGTACACCACTTGTCACCGAACTCCAAGATGAATATCTCCCATCAACCACCACCCTCTGTCTTCTATCTGCTAGCCAATTCCTAACCCAATTAGCTAAATCACCCTCTATCCCATACATCTGCATTTTCTGCAGAAGTCTTCCATGGGCCACCTTATCAAACGCCTTACTAAAGTCCATATATACCACATCAACCGCCTTACCCCCATCCACCTCCTTAGTCACTTTTTCAAAAAACTCTGAGGTTAGTAAGGCACGACCTACCCTTCACAAAACCATGCTGACTATCTCCAATCAATTCATTACTCTCTAAGGGATGGTATGTACACCATCCCTTGTGGTTGGTGAGAATTTGAGATCCTACTTGAAAGATTAGCGCTGAAAGAGTTGGAAGCGAGTCATTTCCAACTCCCTTCCTTTAAAAGCAACCTTTTAAACAATTCATTCTTGTGACGTTACATCATTAACAGAATCATCGTGACGTTGTTACAACACAGGTTTAAAAACCGGATGAGCAAATTTACAGAGATACATTTATTGCCTGTCTTTAATTGCCCTTTGAGAAGGTGTTGGTGAGCTCCCTACTTCCACCGCTGCAATCCATCTGGTGTAGGTTCTCCCACGGTGCGGTTAGGCAAGATGTTCCAGGGTATTGACCCAGCAACAGTGAAGGAATGACAGTATAGTTTCAAATTTGATTGGGGAGTTATTTGGAGGGGAATTTGCAAGTGATGCACTCCTATGCATTTGCTGCCCTTGTCCTCATAGGTTTGATAGACGTTATTGAAGAAGAGATGCTGAGTTAAAGCAGTGCATCTTGTAGGTGGTCCGCATTGCTACCACAGTGCGCTGATGGTATCAGAAATGAAAGCCTAATGTGGTGGACAGAGTGCCAATATTGTGAGCTGACTTTTCCTAGATGGTGTTGAGCTCCTTGAGTGCTGTTGGAGCTGCACTCATCCAGGCAAATGGAGAATATTCCATTACATTCCTGACTTGCAGATGGTGAACAGGTTTTGGGGAGTCAGGATGTGAGTTACTCTCCACGGGATTCCAAGTCTTTTGGCCACTTTTGTGATGTAGCAAGCCAATTATCCCACAAGAAGCTCATAGAAACAACAATGTGATAATAACCAAACCATTTCTTATGACGATGTGGATGATGGATAAATATTGACCACATTACCAGAAAGGATGCTTGATCTTCTTTGAAAAGTATCCTTGTCAGTAGTCAGTACCCAAGAAATCCTATGGTACGTATTTATAGGTCTAGCCCATCTCAGTATCTGGTCAATGGTAACCCTCAGGATGCTAATAGTGGAGGATTCAGCGATGGTAAAGCCATTAAGTGTCAAGGCGCAATGGTTAGATTCTCTCTTGTTGAATAGGGTCATTGTCTGGCACTTGTGTGGCACGAATGCTACTTGCCACTTGTCAGCCCAAGCCTGGATATTGTCCAGGTCTTGCTGTACATGGACATGGACTATTTCCATATCTGGGACTTGTGAATGGTGCTGAACATTGTGCAATCAAGAGTGAACATCCCCACTTCTGATCTTATTTAAAAGGAAGGTCATTGATGAAGCAGTTGAAGATGGTTGAGCCTAGTGCACTAACCCTGAGGAATTCTTGCAGTGATATTCCAGGATTGAGCTGTTTTGAGCCAGCTATGACTCTAACCCAGTGAGGGTTTTCTCTGATTCTCACTGACTTGCAGATGATGTAACAGGTGCATTATCCTACTAAGAGAATAGAATTGATGAATTCACCTTGATATACCAACAAGATCTGGATCGCAGAGGGGCTGAAATTAGAAAAAGTGATCCCCACCATGTATCATAGAAACCCTACTGTACAGAGGTGGTCATTTGGCCCATCACATCTGCACTGATTCTCCGACAGAGAATCTTCCCCAAGCGAACACCCCCATTCCCATATCTCCACACATTTACCCCACCAATTCCTCTAGGTCACACATCTTTGAACATGAAGGGGCAATTGAGCATGACCAATCAACTTAACCAACACACCCCTGGACTGTGGGAGGGAAACTGGAGTACCCGGAGGAAACCCATGCAGACACTAAGAGAAGCAGTAAACTTCATGCAGACAGTAACCCTGGGTCCCTGGTGCTATGAGACAGCAGTGCTAATCATTGCACCAACATGCCTCAGTTAGCCTCGGTGTCCCAGGCTTATGAAGGGGTATACAGTTGCATTTCCAATTCCCTGAAAGCTGTGAATCAATGTATGTGTACTTGTGTGTATAAGAACATAAGAGCTAGGAGCAGGAGTAAACCATCTGGCCCCTTGAGGCTGTTCCACTATTCAATAAGACCATGGCTGATCTTTTTGTGGACTCAGCTCCACTTACCCGCCCATTCACTATAATTCTTGATTCCTTTATTGTTCAAAAATCTATCTATCCCTGCCTTAAGAACATTCAATGAGGTAGCCTGCTTCACTGGGCAGAGAGTTTCACAGTTTCACAACCTTTTGAGTGAAGAGGTTCCTCCTCAACTCAGTCCTAAATTTACTCCATGTCCCTTAGTTCTAGTAATAAGTGTGTTCATACATTTGTGGTATGCTGTCGTTGAAGTTCCTTGTATAACTATCAAGAAGGCTCTGACATTAAACTGGGCTGTTTTGCTGAGGTACTGGAGAATCACTCACCAATGAAACCCCCGCAGATAATACTCACAGGAGTGAAAAAGGGAAAGTAAATAAACCACCTGCAGGTTGTTGGAGGGGCTGTAAACTGTAAGAAGAGTTTGTTACTTTTAAAGTTCTAGCAAAGAAAGAGTTCGATTTGTTGCCAAATTGAATGGGGCACTGTGTCTATACTGGAATGATGTAAACTAATTCAGGTGTTGCCTTGGCTCAGCGAGCGTGCTATCTGAGTCAGAGGGTTCACAGCCCACATTTGAGGTTTGAGTGCATCATCTAAACTGGCCCTCTCACAGGGGGATTGAGGGTGCTTTGCACAGTCACAGGAGGTGACCATAGTCCCCAGTTCACTGATCTCACTGACATACCACTGGAGCTCTATTCAATTGGTTCATTAAAATGGAGAAGTGGTTCATGCTCAATTTTTTGTGTGTGTTTGTGTGTGTGAAGGTATATGTGTTTGTATATATGTGAGGATGTGTGTGTATGAGAGTATGTGTGAAGGTAATTGTGTAAGTATGTTTGTGTGTGTGTGTGTGTGAGGGTATGTATATGTATGTGCGTATGCTTGTGGATATATTTGTGAAAGAGAATTTGTATGCAAGAGAGTGTATGTATGTGCAAGAAAGTGTCTGTATGTGTGTGTGTATGTATATGAGGGTGTTTCCATGTTTGTGTATGCATTTGTTATGTGTGTGTATATATGTGAGGGTGTGTATGTCTGTGTGCGTGTGTATGTGTGCATGTGTGTATATGTGTGAGGGTGTGCAATGTGTGTGTGAAGGAGTGTGTGTATGTGCATGGCTGTGTATGTATGTATGTGTGTAAAGGCGTGTGTGTGTGTGTTTGTATGTGTGCGTATATGAATGAGGGTGTGTGTGGATGTCTGTGCGTGTGTATATGTATAAGGGTGTGTGTATGTGAGTATGTTTATGTGTGAGAGTGATTATGTGTCTAAGTGTGTGTGTGTGTGTGAGGTGTATATGTGTGTGTGTGTGAGGTGTATATGTATGTGTGTGTGAGTGTGTGTCTGTGTATATGTGTGGGTGAGTGTGTGAATAGGGGGGGTGTGTGTGTGTGTGTGTGTGTGTGTGTGTGTGTGAGGGTATCAGGAAGCCACACTCCCTGTTGGCCCTCTGTCTATCCTCACACAGGAAAAGTTGCTTTGCTAGGGTGAAAGGGTTATCCAGGCAGGTTTAGACTCCTGAGTGAGAGTCAGCATTATGTTGAAGTCAATGAGAAAGACGGAGAAAATGTAAAAGGTTAGATCCATTTTATTTTCAAATCTCAAATTAGCCACTTGTCTACAGTATTATTTATTGTGCCTAAAGCACTCACTATGCTGGGCAGAGGGCTGAATAAGGTAAGTGTGTGTATCTGATGCCCATTATAATGTATCACCTTTCATCCTAACCTCATTGACTGGGGTTGTGATGGATGAATGGCTAATTGGGGGAGTCGTTTGAATTGATTTTGTTGAGATGGTTCTGTCTCTCCCTCTCTCTTTTGTGTATATGTGTGTATCCATTTGTCTATGCACCATTGCTAATGGTCCATATGTTTGACTGATAGCTTCTACTGAACTAAGGAGTATGAACTGGAATTATTTACCCCAGCAGTAAAATGAGAAACAGTCTTTTATTTTGCCTGCTTCACTGGCAGAAGTGCTTAATCCACCCCCAGAGCATTTTACATGTTGTATATTGGGATAGGAATGGAATAGAGAGTCGTGAGTTAGCTGTAAGTCATTTGGGAGAGAGCCAATTGATAACGCCACAAAACCTGAGTGCAAAAGTTGGATAGTGTATCGATGAAACAGATCCCAAGATTTATAGATTCATACAATGCAAAAGAGGCCCTTCGGCTCACTGAGTCTGCACTAGCGTGTGAAACACTCAGCCTCCCACCTAATCCCATTTACTGGCACTTGGGCTTGAGCCTTGAATGTTATGATGTGCCAAGTTCTCAGCCAGGTACTTTTTAAAGGATGTGAGGCATCCTGCCTCTACCACCCTCCCAGGCAGCACATTCCAGACTATCACCACCCTCTGAATGAAAGCATTTATCCTCAAATCCCCCTAAACCTCCCATCCCTCACTTTGAACTTGTGTCCTTGTGACTAACTCATCAACTAGGGGGAACAGCTGCTCCTTGTCCATTCTGCCCAAATTGCTCATAATCTTCCACATCTCGATTAACAAAGAACAAAGAACAACACAGCACGAGAAACAGGCCCTTCGGCCCAATGATCCCGCACCGCCGTCCTAACGTCTTAATGACATATAGAGACCAATATAGGGACAATTTGTTACCCAATCAGCCTAAGAGCACATTTTTGGGATGTGGGAGGAAACCGGAGCACCCGGAGAAAACCCACGCAACCACGGGGAGAACGCGCAAACTCCCGCAGACACAGGCCCAAATCCATGTGTCTGCACAGCAACAGCGATAGTCTCTGAGCTGTCATGTTGCCCATCTGATGGTCCAGTTTAAGCATACACTAACGACATGAAGCACTAGGCCACTCCTGAAGTAACATCCAAGAGCAGCCCTCGCACGACCTGCCGAATGCATGCGCCTTGTTGGTCAACAAGGTGGACCGAATAGCCTGTGGAAACAAATAAAGTATTTAAACAGTCCTCCTATATCCCTCTATCTGCAGACCGCTCATGTGGCTGTCCAAGAGACCCTTAAACAACCCTAGCGTGCCTGCTCCCACCACCTTACTCGGTAGTGCATTCCACACCCCCACTACCCTTTGTGTGAAAAAATGCCCTCTAATATTCGTCTTATACATAGCCCCCCTCACCCTAAGGCCGTGACCCCTCGTTCTATCCGATTCTAATGGTGGAAAAAGCTTACCACCATTTACTCTATCTATACCCCTCATAATCTTATATACCTCTAATAGATCCCCTCTCAGCCGACGTCTTTCAAGGGAAAACAACCCCAGTGCGTTCAATCTTTCCTCGTAAGACAGCCCTTCCATACCAGGCAGCATCCTGGTAAATCTCCTCTGCACTCTCTCCAGGGCCTCCACATCCTTCTGGTAGTACGGCGACCAGAACTGGACGCAGTACTCCAAGTGAGGCCTAACCAACGTTCTATACACTTGTAACATCAGACTCCTACTCTTGTATTCTATACCCCTTCCTATGAAGGCTAACATACCATACGCTTTCTTTATCACTTTCTCCACCTGTACTGACACCTTCAGAGACTTGTGAACCTGCACCCCCAGGTCTCTCTGCGTCTCTATACTCCGGATAGTTTTACCTTTTATCCTATAACTCCCCTCTACATTATTCCAGCCAAAATGCATCACCTCGCGAGATTAGGTCTCCCCTCAGTCTTCTTTGCTCCTACAAAAACAACCCAAGCCTATCTAACCTCTCTTCATACTTTAAATGTCTCAATTCAGACAGCATTCTAGTGAATCTCCACTGTCCCCTGTCCAGTGCGGTTGACCAGTCTGAAAAGACTTTGACAAGGTTCACCATACTTTACATCTGTCTTTACCCCAAAAGGAGACGTTATCGTGAAAGAGATTTTTTTAAAATTTGTTCATTGGATGTTGATGTTGTCCGCTAGGCCAGTATTTATTACACAACCTTAGTTGCCCTTGAATTGTATCATTTCAGAAAGTATTTTAAGAGTCAACCACATTGCTATGGGTCTGGAATCACATGTAGGCCAAACAGGGTAAGGATGGCAGCTTTCCTTTCCGAAAGGACATTAGTGAACCAGCTGGGCTTTTTCGACAATCAACATCATTCGACTTTTAATTCCAGATTTTTATTGATTTCAAATTTCACCGTCTGCCATGGTGGGATTCAAACCCAGATCCCTGGAGCAATATTCTGGGCCTCTGGATTACTAATCAAGTAACAAGACCACACCACCCACCACCTCCCCCATATTACTGGATGGGTAAAATTGACAAAAGAAAGTGATTGGAAAAGTTGATAAATCACCATGGATTGGATGAGGAGTAAGGGTGAAATTTACTGAGGCACTGGTCTTAACCTTTCAATCCTTAGATGCAGTGAAGGTGCCATGTAGAGGAATTGCAGGTGTTACAAAATACCATAAAACATAGGAGCAGAATTAGGCCACTCAGCCCATTGAATCTGCCTAGCCATTCAATCAAGGCTGATACCATTCTCATCCCCTTTCTCCTGCCTTTTCCTCACAATCTCTGATCCCCTAATTAATCATGAACCTCTCTATCTCTGTCTTAAAGACACTCAATGACTGGCCTACATAACCTTCTGCAGCAAAAGTTCCACAGATTCACCACTCCCTGGCTGGAGAAATTCCTCCTCATCTCTGTTTTCAAGGATTACCCCTTTAGCCTGGGTGTTGTATCTTCTGGTTCTAGTTTTTCCTACTAGTGAAAAATCCTCTGCATGTCCACTCTATCCAGGCCTCGAAGTTTCAGTAAGTCTCCTCCCCTCATCCTTCTAAACTCCAATGAGTGCAGACCCAGAGTCCTCAACCATTCCTCATATGACAAACTCTTCATTCCAGGGATCATTCTTGTGAATCTTCTCTGGACCCTTTCCAAGGCTGGCACATCCTTCCTTAGATATGGGGCCCAAAATTGCTCACAATACTCTAAATGGGGGCTAACAGAGCTTTAAACAGCCTCAGAAGTACATCCCTGTTCTTGTAATGTAGCCTTCTTGACATGAATGCTAACATTGTATTTGCCTTCCTAACTGCCGACTGAACCTGCATATTAACCTGAAGAGAATCTTGAGCAATGATTCCCAAGTTCCTTTGTGTTACACTTTTATTCCAAAATAAATCTGTAGTGATAAAACACAGCAAACCCCAGGCCAGTAAATGTAACCTTGGTGGCAGGAAACATTTGGAAATACATGAATTAATGACGGAAGATGAGGTAACAGCGAGGGTTGTTGAGGTCATGCAATTGCCATGGAATACTCGGAATTCCAAAGAATGTTTGTTAACTGCCCAACATGAGGTTTATTGACACAGATCGAACTCAAGGAGGAACAGAGAAAGTGACATGATGAACACAAAGTATGAGGAAACAGAGTGTCCTGGTGAACTGTTGTTTTTCAGACTGGAGGAAGATATACAGTGCTCCACAGGAACAGGAACAAGTGACCAAAGAGGTGGATGGGGGTAAGGCAGTTGATGTGGTATATATGGACTTTAGTAAGGCGTTCGATAAGGTTCCCCATGGAAGGCTTTTGCAGAAAATGCAGATGTATGGGATTGAGGGTGATTTAGCTAATTGGATTAGGAATTGCCTAGCTGATAGAAGACAGAGGGTGGTGGTTGATGGAAATTATTCATCATGGAGTTCGGTGACAAGTGGTGTACCTCAGGGATCTGTTTTGGGGCCCCTGCTGTTTGTAATTTTTGTAAATGATCTGGATGAGGGTATTGAAGGATGGATTAGTAAATTTGCGGATGACACCAAAGTCGGAGGAGTGGTAGATAGTGAAGAGGGGTGTTATAGTTTGCAGAGAGACTTGGACAAGTTGCAGAGCTGGGCCGAGAGGTGGCAAATGGAGTTTAATGCGGAAAAGTGTGAGGTAATTCACTTTGGCAGGAATAACAAATGTGTAGAGTATAGGGCTAATGGTAGGACTCTTAATAGTGTTGATGAACAGAGGGATCTTGGTGTATATGTGCATAGATCCCTGAAAGTTGGCAATCAAGTCGAGAAGGTTGTTAAGAAGGCATATGGAGTCTTAGCTTTTATTGGTAGGGGGATTGAATTTCGGAGCCGCAACGTCATGTTGCAACTGTACAAAACTCTAGTGCGGCCGCACTTGGAGTATTGTGTGCAGTTCTGGTCCCCGTATTATAAGAAAGATGTGGAGGCATTGGAGAGGGTACAGAGGAGGTTTACCAGGATGTTGCCTGGTATGGAGGGCAGGTCTAATGAGGAGAGGCTGAGGGATTTGAGGTTGTTTTCATTAGAAAGAAGATGGCTAAAAGGAGACCTTATTGAAACATATAAGATGATTAGAGGTTTAGATAGGGTGGATGGTGATAGCCTTTTTCCTGGGATGGAGAAAGCTAGCACGAGGGAACATAGCTTTAAATTAAGGGGTGGTAGTTATAGGACGGATGTCAGAGGTAGGTTCTTTACCCAAAGGGTGGTAAGGGTATGGAATGTCCTGCCTGCTGCAGTTGTAGATGCGCCAAGTTTGGCGGCGTTTAAGAGGTTAGTGGATGAGTTTATGGATGAAGAGGGAATGGTTTAGGTTAGAGGGTCATTGCTTTTTCTTAATCGGTTGGCACAATATCGAAGGCCAAAGGGCCTGTTCTGCGCTGTAATGTTCTATGTTTTATGTTCTATACAGTGGGATTCCCCGTTGGAAGGTACAATAAGACCCCTGCTTGGCTTGGTACATAATTATTGGCCCATTACCTCTTTGGAATGACAATAAATAACGTGTGGAGTTCTGTCTGGGTTTTTGAAATAGTTACTCTGAAGTAAAAAGTGCTTTTATTTTCTCCTTTTGACTTCCTTTTCCTTCTTCCTCTTATTGGGAGGAAGGGCAGGATCAGGATATTGATTTGATGATCAAAATGAATGCCGAAGCAGGCTCAAAGGGCTGAATGGCCAACTCCTGCTTGTACTTCCTATAGCCGTGATTCTCCCATTGCAACCTGCAACTTTTCTGGCGGGTTGGTGGGGGGAAGGGGGAGGGGAGGGTGTATGCACCTCACTGGTCTTGTTCCGGAATTTACAAGTGTCGGGAACGCATGCGCATCTCCCAGAACTGGCGAGCAACCGCAGGTTAGACCACGCTAGAAACTGGCAGGAAGACAGGTAAATCATTTAAATCTTTTTTTAAATATGTTTTAAATCTAATTATTGGGAACTTTGCGGTCCCAATTGAATCTCCCACCTTTCCAGGAGTACTTCATTCTGGCGGGGTTTGCACTACCTCCCCTTGTTTGGGGAACTGGCAGGAGAATGAGGGAGGGACAATCGGGGCTCCCCAGGGAGGGGGCAGTGGAGGGGGGGAGGGGGTGTGGTGCCCCCTAGGCATGGACAGCCTGGCAGTGTCCAAAGGGCAAAGTATCCACGGCCAGGGGCACCTTGGAACTGCCTATTGGGCATTGAGCAGTGCCAAGGGGTGGGACCTATTATGAGCAGGGTCTAGGGAGATCAGTCTGGAATGGAAGGAGGGCAGCGATTGAGGCAGGATGGGGGGGCGGTGACCTGCTAGGGGTGGCCTGCCTCACGGTGGGGGAGTGTCTGAATCCAAGGAGGTCGGGGTGGGGGGGCGGGGAGGTGGTGTGGGGGGGGGTCTGCCGGTGTGAGGGGGTAGGGAGACTGCACTGCTGGGGGAGGGGGGGGTTCGTAGGCTGGACATCGCGGCGCTCCAAAAAGGGGGAGGCTGGGCTGACCTGGGAATTGCTGCGGAGGCTGTAATTGGACCCCGTTGTGGCGGGGAGGTGGCTAGAGGAACAGCATTGTGGGGGTCCAAAGCTGGTCAGTAAAAGGGGAGTCTGACAGATCAGAACCTCTGTGCATGTGCAGAATTCTAGAATCGTCAGACTCCAACATAAATAGACCCCCCCACCACCCCGGGTTTTTAATGATATTCACAACTGAGATCCCTGCAGTGCACAGAGTGCGGAGATTCGGTCGAGCAGCTAAACTGAGAAAACATTTGGGATTTAGAACAGTTTTCCCGCTACTTCAGCACTTTAAGGAGAATTACAGCCCGTGTTTCTATATTTCTTTCCTAAATCATACAATCCCTACAGTTCAGAAGGAGTCCCATTGACCACAATCCCACCCAGGCCCAATGTCCCTCTGATCGCTCTAACCCCTAAGCATTCTGGGACACAACTTAGCAGGCCAATCAACCTAACCTTTCAGAGCAGCTTGAGTGCAAAATTGGCCGAGCCACCACAGTTGGCGATTTAAATGGATTTGTTGGATGTTTCCTCGGACGTGAGCCCTTCCAGACCATTGCTAGCGAAACTTTTGCATCCAAAAGGTATTCCCCAGGGCCACCTTTGCATAACCCCCAAATCCAACACTAGCAATCCAGGGAGTTATGGCCATCATGGTCTAAGTTTGGGTAACAGGGCAGAATTTCAGAACCATAAGAATGACAATGATAGGCTTCGATGGACCTAATCGGGCTGGTTGAATGTCTGCATGAAATTTAATGGAGAGAAGTCTCACGTGATAAACTTTGGTGGCAAGAACGAGGGGAGACAACATAAAATAATTATGGCGGCACAGTGGTGCAGTGGTTAGCACTGCTGCTCCACAGCGCCAGGGACCCGGGTTCAATTCCAGCCTTTAGTCAGTGTGGAGTTTGCACATTCTCCCCATGTCTGCATGGGTTTCCTCCGGGTGCTTCGATGAGGGTCAGGAGGATTGGCCATGCTAAGTTGCCCTTTAGTGTCCCAGATGTATAAGTTAGGTGAATTAGTCATAAGAGATGTATGTGGGGTGTTAGGAATAGGGTAGAGGAGAGAGCCCAGGTAAGATACTTTCTCAGAGAATCAGTGCAGACTCAATGGACTGAATGACTTCTTCTGCACTGTCAGGATTCAATTGTTCAATGATTCTAAAATAAAGGGTGTAATTCTAGAGATAGTGCAAGAACAGGGATACTTGGGGGTATTTGTATTCAAATTGTTGAAGGTTGCAGAGCAGGTTGATACGCTGGTTAAAAAGGCATATACCCATCTTCCAGTGACACTCATCCTGTTCCACTCATCTGTGAACAGGAATCCACCACTGTTTCTCAGCATGGACCTTGATCCACTAGACAGCTGCTAGCCACGAGGAACCTCTGATTGGTGGCCAGTTCTTGGGAATAGAATTTCCTCTCCAGCTTCAGCGCTGAGGGTAATTAAATCACATCGGGCCCCCACCATGGAAGCAATGAGGGAGAATTGGGGTGGTACGAGGAAGTGGAGGACCAGGTCACTTCAATGAAATCGTAGCCTTGTGTCCAGATTTGGCATCACGCTTTAGGAAGGATGAAAAGGCTTTAGAGAGGTTCCAGTAAAGATTGATAAGAATGGTTTCTGCAACGGGGCACATTACAAGGATATATTGGTGAAACTGGGACTGTTCTCAGGGCAGACAGGGTCAACAGAGAACAACAACAACAAAGAACAGTACAGCACAGAAACAGGCCCATCAGCCCACCAGTCTGTGCCGACACAGATGTTTCTCTGATCTAATACTTTCTTGCCTCTAAATAGTCCGCATCCCTTGATTCCCTGCCTATTCATGAATCTATCTAGATGCCCCTTGAATGTTGTTATCACATCTCATAGGTCAAGAAGAGGTTTGAAGGAAGAATTAGAAATCATGAGGAGTCTGGTCAGAGTAGATAGAGAGAAGTTGTTCCATAGGCAGAAGGATCAAGAACCTACAGATGTTGATTTAAGGTGATTGGCAAAAGAACTAATGCCAACAAGAGGAAAAACATTTTCATGCCCGCGAGTGGCTAGAATCTGGAATGAAGTGCTGAGAATGTGGTGGAGGCCAACTCACTTCTGGACTTCAAAGGAAATTTGATAAACACATGAAGAGAAAATATTTGCAAGACTGTGGGGGGAAAGATGAGGAGATTGGTTCTAGTTGAGCACACAAGAAACTTTTCACTGTATGCTAAACACGTGACAATAATAAATCAAATCAAATCAAATTGCTCTTGCAGAGATCCAGCACAGACCCAATGTGCCAAATGGCCTCCTCCTCTGCTGTAACCATTCTATGATTCTACCCATTGGTTGGTCTCTGAAGCAAGTGTTGACAATAGATTACCCACAAATTACTCTTATCCGTTTAAATCCATTTTGTTGCATTTTTCAGAAGGGATATTGATGTGATCACAATGGCCCTATTTTCCATTTTGGAGTGAGGAGAAGTGCCCAGAACCAACCTTATTTTCATTAGCTTAGAGTCATAGAATCCTGCAGCATGTAACAGGCCCTTCGGCCCAACCATTCATACTGACCATGGTGCCTTCCCAGCTAGTTCTAATAGCCCGTGTTTGGCCCATATCCCCCTCATCCTTTCCCATCCACGAACTTATCCAAATGCTTTTTAAATGTTGCTTTTGTACCTGCCTCAACCACTTTCTCTGGCAACTTATTCCATATACTCACCAACATCCATGTGAAGAAGTTGCCCCGCAGGTCCTTTTAAAATCTTTCCCCCTCACCTTAAACCTGTGCCCTCTAGTTTTCAATTCCTCTTCCCTGGGAGAAACACTATGGATGGATTTTTCGGCCTCGCTCGTCCTGAAACTGTTAAATCCTGCCCTCGCCTGATCCAATTCCCGTGGGAGGCAGGGTGGTAAAATTCTGACCTTTATGCACCTCAATAAGGCCACCCCTCATTCTCCTACATTCCAAGGAATAAAGAGCTAAAGATCTCAGGATGGACACAGATGAAGGAGGCCATTTGGACAACAAGTCCACTCCCAAAGCATTCAGTCAACTGTTACAAAGGAACATAAAAGCAATGTAGGCCATTCAGCCTCTTGAGCCTGATATGCTATTCAATAGATATTGGTGATTTGTACCCCGACTCCAGTTACAGACATTAAATTTATCCCTTAGTCCCCTTACCTGATATAGATCCATCCATCTCAGCCTTGAAAGCTCTTGTACATCCATCACCCATGAACAATTGTGCAAAGAACATTCCTGATTTCCTCTACCTACCTGTTGTGTGATAAAGCTAAATGGCCTTGCTCCATTTTAAGGTTATCCCTTAATCTCCCACCAGAGAAAATCATTTCTGTCTTGCCTTCCCTGACAAATTCTGTTATCATTATAAATTCCTCGATTCCTTCAAGTCAAGGGAATATAGAAACGCTGAAATCTGTTCTCATAATTCACTCTTTTAGATCTCGTATCATTCTGGTGACTCAGCACTCCAAGGCCGATATATTCAGGGGGAGGTGATGGCACGGTGGTATTATCGCTGAATTATTAATCCAGAAAATTCCACTATTGTTCTGGGGACCCAGGTTCGAATCCTGCTATGGCAGATGGCGGACTTTGATGTCGAGGAAAATGTGTCTGGAATCAGAATTTACTGATGACCATCAAACCATTGCTGATTGTCAGAAAAACTCACCTTATTTACTAACATCCTTTAGGGAAGGAAATCTGCTGTCTTTACCTGGTCTGGCCTAATGTGACTCCACAGCCACAGCAATGTGGTTGACTCTCAACTGCCCTCCAAGGATCCTGGGCGGCACGGTAGCACAGTAGTTATCACTGCTGCTTCACAGCTCCAGGGTCCTGTGTTCGATTCCTGGTTCGGGTCACTGTCTGTGTGGAGTTTGCACATTCTTCTCACGTGTGTTTCCTCCGCGTACTCCGCTTTCTTCCCACTGTCCAAAGATGTGCAGATTAGGTTGATTGGCCATGCTAAGAAAATTGCCCCTTAGTGTCAGGGGATGTGTAGGTTAGAGAGATTAGTGGATATAATATGTTGGGATATGTGGTAGGGCCTGGGTGGGATTGTGGTCAGTGCAGACTCGATGGGCTGAAGGGTCTCTTTCTTCACAGTAGGGTTCTATGATTCTATGACAGCTGGGAATGGGCAATAAATGCTGGCCAGCCAGCGACATCCATGTGCCATGAATTAATAAATAAAATTTACTCTTGAGCTATGGAGTCCAGAACTGAAGGCCAATGGAAATGTGCAAGGTAATTTGTGCACAGCAAGCTCCAAATGAGATTTCTGTTTTTTTAACTCAACTATCCTAAACCATTTCATGCATTGATCATGTTCGTAGTTGGATCTTGTGAACCTTTATCATAAAGGCAGTACTTAGTTTGAATTAACATTTTAAACTTGCCTAGTCTGTTTGCCCTATGATGTGGCCATTTAAGGTATATCTAAAACATCCCGTAGCATCGTCTGGAAGAAGAGCAGAGAGGTGTTTCCTGATGTCCTGGCCAATATTTATCGCTCAATCAACATTACTGAAAACAGATGATCTGGTCATTGTCACAGTCAGATTTCCAGGAGCTTGCTGTGCACAAATTGCCTCCCACATTTCCTGCATTACAACAATGACTACATTTCAAAAGGATTTCACTGGCTGACAAGTGCACTGGGATATTTTGAAGTGGTGAAAGGCGTTACATAAATGCAAGTCTTATCTTTTCAAGGCCACCTCTCAATCATCTCCCTTCAAAATTGGGTGTTTGGGGTTAGCACTGCTATCTCACAGCGCCAGTGACCCGAGTTCAATTCCAGCCTTAGGTGACTGTCTGTGTGGAGTTTGCATATTCTCCCCGTACCTTCGTGGGTTTCCTCCGGTTGCTCCAGTTTCCTCGCACAGTCCAAAGGTATGCAGGTTAGGTTAATTGGCCAAGGTAAATTGCTCCTTTTTGTCAGGGAGATTAGCAGGATAAATACATAAGGTTATGAGATAGGGCCCGATGGGATTGTTGGTGCAGATTCAATGGTCAAATTCTGCATCGTAGGGATTCTATGATTCACTTAAGTGTCATTACCCTGCCTTTCCCCCTTACCTCTGCACATTGCTTCTAAGCAAGTCATTAACTAATGCCCTCTTGTATGTCTTGATTGAATCTGCCAACTGTGCATTCCAGACCCCAACCACACACCGTGTGAAAAAGTTTCTTTTTAACCAAATCAAACTTCCTGCACTTGAAACTTAATTTGAGGAAGGAAGACCACAATGAAGGATCAGAGAAAGAGTTTTCCGAGCAGGAAGTGAGGTGGGACACAATGGTTTGAACAGCGATGAAAGGACAGGTGTTTGATGACTGAAGCTTCAATAGTAGAACTGAGAGAAAGGACAATAAGCAACGAAAGTTTATGGGCAATGATTCTACGTTGGGGCAAATGATCATGTAAGGGAAGAAAGATTTAGCTCTATGAAGTAGACACGTGGGTGAACAGAGTGAAATGGCAGATTGTTAAAGGTTGAAGCCATTGGAATGTACAATGGAAAACAGGCTGCAGAATTTTGCATTGAGGATGGATTTTTGTGGGCATGACAGTGTAAGTTTTGGGACTTTGACAAGGATGATTGTTGATATAATGAGGGTGCTGTTTAGAGCCTGAGCAACTCAGAGAGAGAAGAAGCCGGAGAGGGGAGAGGACATAACGGGTAATGTTGTTGGAGTGGACGAGTGCAGCCTTGATGATGGGGTAAAGGTCACCGTAAGTTCAACCTGGATACTGGGGGAGTAGTGAAGCATTGCCAGCCTGATGCAGCACCAGGTAGATTGATGGGACGGTCGCAACAAAGGCAAAACAACCAAAAGCAATAATGGAACCAAGAGCAGAAAATGCTAGAAAAGCTCAGCAAGTCAAGCACAACGTCAGTGTAGAGAAGTGACAGGTTATCATGCCAGGCAGAAACCTTCAATCAGAACTCATTCAATTGTCACTTCTCTCCACAAAACGCCATGCCTGATCCGCCGAGGGTTACCAGCACTTCCCGATTTTTTAAAAAATATTTTAGCCTTTGAACTGTTCCTCATTTTCTTATCAAAATGAATGGTTTCGCATTTCTGCTGAGTGGGAGGCTCTTTGACTCACCCACACAGCCTGAAAGGGCAGAGGAAGCAGCAGCAATGGGAACTTTCAGGAAGGGAATTGGCGAAATACGCAAAAGAGGAGAAAACCTGCGAGGCTATTGGTGAATGGGTGGGGGCCGGGCGGGTGGGGGCCGGGCAGGTGGGAGTGGGGTGGTGAGGGGTGAAGAGAATGGGACTAATTGAATATTTCTTCTAAAGGCCTAGCACAAACAGGATGGGCCGAAAGGCATTCTTCTGTTCCATCCATCCCATAATCCAGGATGTGATGTTGAGGGATCCTGTGTATGCTTAGCCCTGTTTGTTTCAGTCTGTGCAAAGACCTTATTTTAAGATATTTCTGCCTATGCAACTAACTCTGCTCAGCTTAAAAAATTGATTGCTAATTTGGCCATTTGTAGAAACACAAGTTAAAAGGTTCCCTAAAAATAGTCTGCATTCCGGAAGGGTACACAATGCAGGCTAACAACAGCAGCTACAAGAATTTCTAAGTCAAAGACAGTCTGCAAAAAACATTTCCAATAACGAGATAAGAATTGAAATATAGTTTGGATCTTAGTATGTGTTTTCAGTTTGTCTTTGAGTGTGTTCAAGCTCAGTACAGGGGCTGGCAGGAGAAGTCAGTCTCCCACTTTTATCATGTTAATTTTTAAGCTCTGTTCAGTAAAAGAAAACCATTTAAAACTTGTATCGGGGCTATCCTTGTCTATTCAAATGAATGAATGGATCCAACAAGTGAGCACACGGAAACACAGAAATATTGAAGAACGGAGCAGGAGGAGGCCATTTGGCCATTTGAGCCTGCTCCTCTATTCATCACCATCATGGCTGATTGTCCAACTCAACAGCCTAATCCTGCTTTCTCCCCATAACGTTTAACCCCATTTGCCCCAAGTACTACATCCAATGACCTCTTGAATACATTCAATGCTTTGGCATCAACTACTTCCTGTGGGAATGAATTCCACAGGCTCACCACTCTTTGGGTGAAGAAATGTCTGCTCATCTCTGTCCTAAATGGTTTACCCTGAATCCTCAAACTGCGATCCCTGGTTCTGGACTCCCCCACCATCGGGAACATCCTCCCTGCCTCTACCATGATGACTGATAATCATTGCTAAAATTGGGTTTAAGTTTGATCAGCTGATCAGGAGAAACTGATTGCATATTTCTTTTGAATGGATCTACCTCGCATTAAGTTGATCTTTCTCTATACCCTAGCTATGACTGTAACACTACATTCTGCACTCTCTCCTTTCCTTCTCTATGTACAATATGCTTTGTCTGCAGAGTGCACAAGAAACAATACTTTTCACTACATGTTAATAGTTGTGAAAATAATAAGTCAAATCAATTCCTCCTCTGTTGTTCCACATGTCCTCATTGCCCCAGTGATATTGGGTGTTAGCCAATGTGGGCTGCAGCAGCTTGCAGTATAAAGATATTGCGCAATGTCAAAACACGTCCACCAACTTCTCTTTGGTGTGATGTGTTTCCTTCAGTTACTACAATGATAGTGGTGCACACTCTCAATACAATATCAAATGGTTAATGTGCAAGTCCACTTCAGAGATTCAAGTACATAACCTGGACTGATACATCCAGTGTTCAGATCAGACATTGAACTAAGACCCTGCTTAGTAGATGTGAAAAATGTCTCACTGCACTATTTCAAAAGGGTATTTTCCCACACATCCTGGACAATATTTATCCTCTAGCCAATATTAATAAAATGGGTACCGGAGTATTGATCTCATTGCTGTTTTTAAAAAAAATGTCAAAACTGTTGATTATCACAGTGCTGTATGGAACCTTGCTGTGCATAAATGTCTTGAGATGTCCTTTATCAAGGTCGCCAACTTCCAGAATCATCTTGGAGTCTCCACGCGTGAAGGATTACTCTACAGGCATATAGGGATATGAGTTTAACCCTTCAAAACTGCATTGTCATTCGGTGAGATTGTGGCCAATCTGTGACCTAATACCAGTTTATGTTCCATATTCCTTAACCCCTGTTTCTCTGACATATAACAATCTCAAGTTTTTAAATGAACAAGCATTGATTTGCCTTTTGTGGAACTCCATTCCAAATTTCCTTTACTTTGCAATGTAGTGGTGATCTTAGATGTGATGCCAGGCAGAATTTTGCCTCAGAAGATTACATTACCTGGGAATAACTGATACCAGGGAATGAGTTACAGGCTGGAATCTAACTGAGGGGTTTTATACTCAGAATAATGGATGTCTTGCGAGTGACATTCACACATTTTGTGACAAGCAGTTATTGTAAGCTCACAGAGAGGGTGAAATGGTATTTGTTGAATCTGATGTTTGTTA
The DNA here is from genome assembly GCA_024679065.1 of Sphyrna mokarran. Taxonomy (NCBI): domain Eukaryota; kingdom Metazoa; phylum Chordata; class Chondrichthyes; order Carcharhiniformes; family Carcharhinidae; genus Sphyrna; species Sphyrna mokarran. The sequence goes on along the minus strand of JAGIQG010000013.1, from coordinate 6,879,405 downwards.
CATTATTAGTAGCAGGATGTTCCCTTCCAGAATTAAACTGGCAACTTTCTCCATGCAATGATGGGGCACGGTGACATTGTGGTTAGCACTGTTGCCTCACAGTGCCAGGAATCCAAATTTGATTCCCAGCCTTGGGTCACTGTCTGTGCAGAGTCTGCACATTTTCCCCATGTCTGCATGGGTTTCCTCTGTGTGCTCCGGTTTCCTCCCACAGTCCAAAGATATGCAGATTAAGTGGATTGACCATGCTAAGTTCTCCCTCAGTGTACCTAAACAGGGGCCAGAGTGTGGTGACTAGGGGATTTTCACTGTAACTTTATGGCAGCGTGAATGTAAGCCTACTTGTGACACTAACAGATAAATTTTAAACTTGCTTATCTACCTCAAAGTGGACATTAACACTCGTGATAGTCGCATTTGGCTCAGTTTTCGAGTGGCAACCCCTAGTCACAGATACTCACCAGTGCAACAGCTATTTTTATTACTGTGCTAGATTCATTGATTCATAGATGTTTACAGCACAGAAAGAGGCCATTAACAGTATTCATTCCGGTCAACAAAGATCTAACTATACTAATTCCAATTTTCCAACACTTGGCCTATTTGCCCTAAACTTTGCAGCAGCACAAGTGAATATCTAAATGTTTATTCAATGTTACGAGAGTTTCTGCCTCCATTACCCTTTTAGGCAGACTTCCAGGACTCTCTGAATGGAAAGGTTTTTCTCCAACTCCCTCTTAGCCTTCTGAGTGACTTGTCCAGGTTTTCATAAGAACAAGTTAATAATGGAAATCTGAAATAAAATTAAAATATTAAAGAGAAATAGATGGCTAAATATTTAAGTGTAGATCTCTGCGTGAGTGGCACGATGGTTAGCGCTGCTGCCTCGCAGCGCCAAGGACTCAGGTTCAATTCCCAGCTTGGTTCACTGTTTGTGTGGAGTCTGCACATTCTCCCCATGTCTGCATGGGTTTCCTCCAGGTTCTCTGGTTTCCTCTCACAGTCCAGAGATGCGTGTGTGAGGTCACTGGCCATGGTAATTTGCCCCTTAGTGGGGCTACGGAGATTGGAGCTGGGTGGGATTGTGATCTTTCAGATTCGATTGGCTGAATAGCCTCCTGCCATTTTGTATGGATTCTATGATTCTTCACTCAGAATTAACCCTTTCTGCAGTGTACAGTCAAAATATCTCAGCGACATCTCCTATTTTCACAGAGTCATGGAGTCGTAAAAACTTGTGACGCAGAAGGAGGTCATTTGGCCTATTGTAGCTGTGCTGGCTCTGCAAAAAGATTGCTTGTGTTCATTCCCATCTTCTTCCTTTTTGTCTGTAACCAGGTAGGATTCCTTATCAACTACTCACCCATTTGCCTTTGAAAGCTATTTATGGGATCCATCATCTATCCCTGTAGAGTGCTCCAGATAAAATGTACTTATTCGTGCAACAAGCAGACTTAACACTGTAATGAAGTTAATGTAAAAATCCCCTAGTTGCCACACTCGGGCATCTGTTCGGGTACACTGAGGGAGAATTTAGCACAGCCAATGCACCCAACCAGCGCGTCTTTGAGACAGTGAGAAGAAACTGGAGCACCTGGAGAAAACCCATGTAGACATGTGGAGAATGTGCAGATTCCACACAGGCAGTAACCCAAGCCGTGAATTGAACCCAGATCATTGGCACTGTGAGGCAGCATTGCTAACCGCTGTGCCGCCTAGTAATCCTGACAACTCTCTGACAGAGAGAAAAGAAAAATTACCTGCCCTCTCAAGCTTTAGCCAATGACTTGAAGCAAATTTGCCAATGAATAGAATCCACAGTCTTCTACTTTTCAATTTAATCTCTCTTTCCCTCCACTTCCTCCTCCAGCACCGGAAAACGCAATGAGTCGGAGGAGAGTGCGTGGACTGTCCCTCGGGCTGCTGATCATCATCCTTGTTATTTGGTGGCAGCCAGTCATCGCACAGGCGCAAGGTAGGGACAAGAGTTTCGCTTCTTTGAACCTCTGAGTGATTGAGGCTGCTGCTGGCTCCTTCCTAGTAGACCTCCTGTGGTTGGAGTCATCGTTTGTGGAAGAGCAATTGGGCCCCAAAATGGCTGCCGTTGTGTGAAGCGGCGGGGGAATCTGTGCTGGTGATGAGTCTGCGATTGGATTGTACTATTGTGCAACTAAGTCCTGTATTGCCCCTCTGAGCAGAAAGGTTGCTTTTTCTGTGTTCTGTTTTTCCACTTTCATGTTGATCAAACCTCCTGATATACCAGCTGAGCGGTAAGGAATTCTCAACGTGTGTCCCCCCCCCCGTGCCGCGGAATGAGTCAATCAGCAACCTGCTCACTTCCTGCTGTCATCTCCTGATGTGTCGAGGATTTTCAGGAGTAGTGCTAATGTCAAACAACAAATCAAAATTGGAATCAGTTGGACTTATTTGGAAATGATCCAGACCTTACCCTCCACATTGCCGACCTAAGCTGCTAAAAGATTGAATTTATTACACAGTCATTTGGGGAGGGAGCAGAGACTTTTTGATAAAATCAGCTAACTTTGTGATATTAGAATTTTGTGAACTGATACTCGAGCGTTTTGTGTTTGTTTATATGTTGAATAAGAAATACTCACTAGTGAATTACAGACTGGAATATAACCGAGGGGTCCAGGGATGGTTTATGTATATAATTACAGATACCCAGGAGTGATTATAGACTGGAATCTAATTGAGGGGTTCTGGGTATAGAATAAGATACCCAGGAGTGAGTTACAGACTGGAATCTAATCGAGGGGTTTGGGGTGGTTTATATATAGAATAACAGATACTGGGCAATGACTTACAGACTGGAATCTAATCAAGGGTTCAGCGTGGCTTATATATAGAATAACATATATCCAGGAGTGAGTTACAAACTGGAATCTAATCGAGGGGTTCAGTATTGTTTATTATAGAGTAACAGATACCCAGGAGTGAGTTATAGATTGGAATCTAATTGAGGGGTTTGGGTGGTTTATACATAGAATAACAAATAGCCAGGAGTGAGTTATAGACTCGAATCTAATCAAAGGGTTCGGGGTGGTTTATATGCAGAATAACAGATGCCTAGGAGTGAGTTATAGACTGGAATCTAATTAAAGGATTCACGATGGTTTATATATAATAACAAATAGCCAGGAGTGAGTTATAGACTGGAATCTAATTGAAGGGCTCAGGGTGGTTTATATGTAGAATAATCAATACCCAGGAGTGAGTTACATTCTGAAATCAAATTGGAGGGATTCGGAAGTGGTTTATATATAGAATAACAAATACTCAGGAATGGGTTACAGACTTGAATCGAGGGGTTCGGGGTGCTTTCCATATAGAATAAAGATACTCAGGAGTGAGTTACAGAGGTCAGTGTGATTTATATATAGAATAATACATACCCAGAAGTAGATTACAGACTGGCATCTAATCAAGGGATTCGGAGTGGTTTATATATAGAATAACAGATATTTGGGAGTGAGGTACAGACTGGAATCTAATCGAGGGGTTCGGGGTGCTTTATATAGAGAATAACAGATACCCGGGAATAGGTTACAGACTTGAATTGAATCGAGGGGTTCGGGGTGCTTTATATATAGAATAACAAATATCCGGGAGTGAGTTACAGACTGGAATCTAATTGAGATGTCTGGGGTGGTTTATATATAGAATGACAGATACCTCGGAGTGACTTATAGACTGTATTCTAAGAGCTCGGATGTGGTTTATACATCGGATAACAGAGATCCGGGATTGACTTACAAACTGGAATCTACTTGAGAGATTAAGTGTCGTTTATGTATAGAACAATAGATACATGGGCTTGAGTTACAGACTGGAATCTAATCAAATGGTTTGGGGTGTTTTATATAAAGAATGATGTGGAGATGTTGGCGTTGGATTGGAGTGAGCACAATAAGAAGTTTCACAACACCGGGTTAAAGTCCAGCAGGTTTATTTGGAGTCACATACTTTCAGAGCACTGGTCCTTCCTCAGGTGAATATCTGCTTTCTTGCATCTTGATATACGCAATCTCCTTGGAGATCCCTTCCACTCTGAGCCAACAGTTTGTAGTGTTGATGGGAGCCATGATGTGGAGATGCTGATGAAGGAACAGCACTGTGAAAGCTCGTGATTCCAAATAAACCTGTTGGATTTTAACCTGGTGTTGTGAAACTTCTTACTATATATAAAAAAAAAGATATCTGGGAATGAGTTTAGACTGGAATCAGCCAGACTAAGATCATAGAACAAAGAAAATGCAGCGCAGGAAGAGGCCCTTCAGCCCTATAAACTTGTACCAACCATGCTACCTGACTTATCTCCCTTCATTCTTTCAACCTACCACCTCTCTCTTTGATACCCTGCTTGAAACCCATGCTTTGACCCCTATGCTTTTTGACACCTCCCCAGCATCCTTTGACTAATTTTCCCCTCCAGCTCTGGAGAAACGATTAATATTGATGGTGCTACAGATATGTGAGTTATTGATGCTGTTGTTGATGAGTATTCTTGCGCCGTTGCCATGAGAACTGAGCACTTGGTTTTGTAGAGATTCTCATTGTATACACACTGCTCTTCAGAGAAGTTCTAAGCATGAAAGTTTCTCATGATTCGATTCATTCTCTTCAGTCTCTCACTCTCTCTTTGTGCCATTAATGGATTTTAGCTTTCACAAGTGTTCCAAGGCTGTGAGATGCGTTTCAGCTTCATGTTATTTTAGTCCTTTTATTTGTGTTGTTGGGCAGCAGCGGGAGAGAGTGAAGAATTGAATAAATAAGCCTGTGCTCACTCATGAGAAAGACAAAATCACACCTTTGCTTGCAATCTTATGGAGTTTGAGCCCTGGGGTATCTCGATTGGATTGAATCTGGCACCAATGAATGGGCTGGATCTGAGAGTGGGGGCATTTGACATTAACATTCCAAGGTCAGTATATTCCAGCTGATGAGGTAAGCAAGAGAGAGGACATTTCTCAGACTGAGAGAGTGATTCCTGAAATGAAGGTCAGGGAGCATGTAATAAGGAGCTGCGTTCACTGGTCTGAGAGTCAGACATGCACTTACAAAGAACAAAGAACAGTACAGCACACAAAACAGGCCCTTCAGCCCTCCAAGCCTGTGCCACTCATTGGTCCAACTAGACCATTCCTTTGTATCCCTCCATTCCCAGGTTATTCATGTGACTATCCAGGTAAGTCTTAAACGATCCCAGCGTGTCTGCCTCCACCACCCTACTTGACAGTGCATTTCAGGCCCCCACCACCCTCTGCGTAAAAAACGTTCCTCTGATATCAGAGATATACCTTGCTCCTCTGACCCTTCATGATTGTCACCTCCGACCTGGGAAAAAGCTTCCCACTGTTCACCCTACCTATGCCCTTCATAATTCTGTACACTTCTATTCGGTCTCCCCTTATTCTCCGTCTTTCCAGGGAGAACAACCCCAGTGTACCAAATCTCTCTTACAATCACACCCTGATCCCAATCTGAGAGTGCGGGATCACTACAGGCCTACATTCCTAGCTTGGGAGCAAGGTGTGGGTTTACACTCAGATTGGGATCAGGGCGTGATCCCACACTCTCAGATTGGGATCAATGTGTGATCCCACACTCTCAGATTGGGATCAGGGTGTGATCCCACACTCTCAGATTGGGATCAGGGTGTGATCCCACACTCTCAGATTGGGATCAGGGCGTGATCCCGCACTCTCGGATTGGGATCAGGGTGTGATCCCACACACTCAGATTGGGACGAGGGTATGATCCCACACTCTCAGATTGGGATCAGGGTGTGAATCCACACTCTCAGATTAGGATCAGGGTGTGAATCCACACTCTCAGATTGGAATCAGGGTGTGAATCTGCACTCTGAGATTGGGATCAGGGTGTGGTCCCACAGTCTCAGATTGGGAGCCTGAATATCACCAACCTATCACCTGATGCTGTGAAGGTCATACTGGGATGCTCTGGAATTTTACACTGCAGCATGTAAACACTGAAAACATAGTTGATTGCATTGCTGGCATGACGGATTCTAGCACTGTACCAAAACAGAATGCTATAAGCAGTAAAAGATTGCCGGGTTTTTCAGGAGCTAGGTGCTAAAGCTTTTCAATGCAAACCTTCAGCCTTTCACAAGGTCAGGCTGTTGTAAGGTGTGAACAAATTGAATCGAGGTTTTCACACATTGACTGCTTTGCTGTGTCTTCATTTAGCATTTGAATCTATTGTGTCTGATACAGAACTGTTTCTGTAGGTGTACAGATCACACAGAGACGCATTCACTTGGGAATGGGATCTCCTCAGCTGTCACCAAGTTCCACTTAACAAATACTTGGAATGCTGGAGTTTTGACTCACTGAAAGTTTCCTTTAGTTCAGTCGCAGAACAATCCGATCTCCGGAATGGTTAGTCTGCACCACCACTCAGTCGATGGTAAGAGGGGTCATGGTATTTTTCAGCAGCTGAACGCAGGAACTGGTCTGAAAGATGGCACCTCTGACTGTGCAGCACCCCCTCAGTATTGTGTGGGAGTGTCAGTCTCGATTATGTGCTCAAATCTCTGCAGTAGGGGCTTGCATCCAGAGTTTCGGGAATCAATGGGTGGAATTTTCCTGCTGCGCTCATCCCGAAACTGGAAAATCCTACCCGTGGGCCGTTCCCCGCCCGTTACGATTCCCTTGGCGAGGGAGATGGGAAAATTCAACCCAATATTAACATGCCATCCACTAACTCTTAACCATTACCAATACTGTAAGATCTAATTGTCTGTACATCCTGTGCACATCCTGGGGTAACTTGCGATGGTGAAAAGTTGATAGATTAATAGGTGTTTATAAACTTGTGGCTCATAATAGGTGAAATCAATAGGAAATTGCTATCATAGATCAGAGAATCCTACAGAAGGAGGCCATTCGGCCCATCAGGTCTGTATAATCCCACTCAGGTTCTATCCCCATAACCCCATGTATTTACCCTAGCTAGTCCCCCTGATACTAAGGGATAATTTAGCATGGCCAGTCTACTGAATCAGCACACTGATTCACTGATCGATAAACATACAAAGGGAGCACGGGTAGAGGTGGGAACATCGGGGTGGCGGCACTGGCTGGTTGGGCTGAAGGGCCTGTTTCCCGTGCTGTTTTGTTCTTTGTTCACATCTTTGGAGGAAACCAGAGCATATGGAGGAAACCCATACAGACATAGGGAGAAACTCCACACAGACAACGTCCCAAGCGGGAAATCAAGCTTGGTTGCCTGGTGCTGTGAGGCAGCAGTGCTAACCACTGTGCCACTGTACCACCATCCTGTGTATATATTTGTGTAAAGCTTGATAGCTGAAATTTTATTAACGTGACAAATGTATAAAAGATATGACATGATCAGGAAAAAGAGAGACAGGCTACAGAACCATCATCTAACCATTTGTGAATTGGACCTCATATCCATTTGAGGCCTTATTAATTTGTTGTATGCAATTTGCCAGATTTTCTATGTTCTGAGCAGAATTGTTCCATGGCATCAGGAGCTCCTGCTGTTGGGGTCAAAAGCAGGGTGAGAGTGGGAGACGCTTGCCTTTTAGAGATGTAAATGCCTCTGCCTTTACCAGGGTTGCACTTCTTGCATTTGCTCTACATAACCCCAAGGAGACTGTGCGTAACTTGCTACTCGATGTGGCATATAGAAACACAAGTTGGGTATCTCTCCAAAAGAATCAGTACAGGTGTAATGGGCCAAATGGCCTCACACTGTAACAGTGCAATTCTGTGTTGTAGAGTCAGGAATTTGTATGTGACAGGCGCTGAATCTCAGTCGCTGTGACTCCCGATTCATCATGAACACTGCTGGGATTTTTCACAAATTGAGGACTTATGCCAAGTTATCAGCAATTGAATTAATCAAGCTGTGAGCCTTGCTGGGACTGTTTAATTACTCTGTATCTTGCAGGCTCCCCTGTATGAACAGACCCAGCTGCCGCTTTGCAAAGCGTTCCCAGGCTGCACCGTTCTTCAAATTAACAAAGCTTCTCTGGATGGCTTTCTGGGTGGGCGCCAGCCCTGACGCAGTGGGTCGCTCCCCTCACCTCAGAGTCAGAGGGTGGTGCGCTTAAATCCCACTCCAGAGAGCCGAGCACAAAAGTCTTGGCTGACGCCCCTGGCATTAGTACTGAGGGAGTGCCGCATTGTCAGAGGTGCTGTCTTTCAGACGAGAAGTTAAAACCCCCACACGCCCTCTCGGTTGGGAGTAAAAGACCCCACAAATGCAGTGTCGAAGATCGGCAGTAGAGTTCTCTCCAACCAGCATTGTTCTGCCTATGTCAAGCTAACCCTTCAATTTGTCTCCGCGGAATGTCTAGACAAAAACTTAAACATAATGTGGCCTTGCCCGTGTGTTTAAGTTGAATGGATATTTTAAATTCAGCGATACGTGCTGCTCTGAATCTTAAGTGCCTCTCAGCTTATTGGCAGGCACTGAGTAATGAGGCAGCCAGCTTTTTATGCTTCTGTTTTGAAAAATTATACACTTTTTCTAAAAAAAAATCATTTTCATTTCAAGGTCAGGATTTTTAGCATTGCCTTTCTGCGAGGTTGAATTTGTTACGTTCAGAGGAAAGCAAGCTAAATGGAACAGATTAGCATCCCGGGTGGAAGAATAAAACATCACGCTGACTTTGAAAGAAGTAATGTGATAGATTAACAAACGGGATCCAAGTACCAAGGGAATACTGTGGATTGGTGGGTGGGCTACTTAGAGCCATGGGTTAGAATTTTACTAGCCCACCCACCGTGGGAATCTGGTCAAGGGACGGAGCACGGAAAGATCTGTTGACCTTGGGTGCGATTTCATGGTTTCGGGATGAGCAAGGCCGTGAAATCCCATCCCACAGTTTTCCATTGGCAAAAACATTACTCTGTCATGAAGGAATGATGGGGTTTCATGAGTTTGCACATTCTCCCCATGACTGCGTGGGTTTCCTCCGGATGCTCCACTTTCCTCCTGCAGTCACAAAGGTGTGAGGGTTAGGTTGATTGGCCATGTTAAATTAACCTTAGTGTCGGGGATTAGCAGGGTAAATATACGGGGTTATGGGGATAGGGCCTAGCTGGGATTGTGGTCAGTGTAAACTCAATGGGCTGAATGGTCTCCTCCTGTACATTGAGGATTCTATGATTGTATGATTCACCTGTTGACCAGGTTTGGTGACAGGCTGGAAAAAACCTCAGTTTAGCCTCTTATCTACAGGTCTGACATTGCATGGCCCAGCAACATTCCTTACAGTGTTATCCATTGACTCTGTCTGCACTTCCCACTGACTTGGCAATGCAGCCAGCATAATCAAGGACTCCATACACCCCGGATGCACTCTCTCCCACCTTTTCCTGTCTGAAAAAAGATACAAAAATCTGAAAAAACACACCAACTGACTCAAGCTTCTTCCCTGCTGCCATCAGACATTTGAATGGACCTACCATATATTAAGCTGATTTTTCTCTACACCCTGTATGAGATTGTAACACGAAAGTCTGCAGCCGCTTCTTTCCTTCTCCCCCATGTATTCTATGAACGGCATGCAAGAAACAATACTTTTCACTGTATCCCTATGTATGTGATAATAATAAACCAAATCTAATCAAATCAGTAAGGGCAGCACGGTGGTTAACACTGCTGTGCCAGGGACCCAGTTTCGATTCCTGGCTTGGATCACTGTCTGTGTGGAGTCTGCACGTTCTTCCCATGTTTGCATGGTTTTCCTCCAAGTGCTCCGGTTTCCTCCCACAGTCTGATAGATGTGCTGGTTAGGTGGCTGGGCCATGCTAAATTCTCCCTCAGTGTACCTGAACAGGTGCCGGATTGTGATGACTAGGGGATTTTCACACTAACTTCATTGCACTGTTAATGTAAGCCTACTTGCGACACTAATCAATAAAACTTTAATTGAATTAATCTTTACCCCTAGATTTATTTTTATTGTTGCCTTATTTTCCAGACACAGTCAAGATCGGCATTTATTGGCCACCCCGAGTTGTTCTTGTAAAACGTAGTGTTGAGTTCCCTCCCTGAACCGTTACACTCCATGTGGGTTACTGTCATAAACTGAGGGCAACTCAGTGTGATTTAAAATAACTGTGCTTTTATCACCTACAATAAATAGTTATTTTCAATAAAGGGTCAGATAGAATTAACAATGTGATTGTACAACACCCTTCCCTGACTCCAACTGAGGATCCTCCCAAGCTGGGATACACCCAATTGGTTCAGCTTCTGACCTCCAGATCTATTGGATGTGACCCAAATACATGGCCCTTAGAGAACGCCACCTTAAAGGGGCCATGCTACCACCTTTGCCAACTGTGATTCAATGTGTTCTCGGATGTTTTATCACATGAGTTCTCCCATAGCCCCACAAATATATGGACAGGTAGTATTTAGGAAGCAGGGAACTGCAGAAGGATTTGGACGGGTTAGGAGAGGGGGCAGAGAAGTGGCAGATGGAATACAATGTGGAAAAGTGAGAGGTTATGCACTTTGGAAGGAGGGGTGAAGGCATAGACTATTTTCTAAATGGGGAAATATTAAGGAAATCAGAAGCACAAAGGGACTTGGGAATCCTTGTCCAAGATACTCTAAAAGTTAATGTGCAGGTTCAGTCAGCAATTAGGAAGCCAAATGCAATGTTAGTATTCATGTTGAGAAGGTTAGAATACAAGATATACAGGGATGTACTTCTGAGACTGTATAAGGCTCTGGTCAGACTCCATCTGGAATATTGTGAGCAGTTTTGGACCCCACATCTAAGGAAGAATGTGCTGATCTTGGAAAGCTTCCAGAGAAGATTCACAAGAAAGATCCCTGGAATGAAGAGCTTGTGATATGAGGAATGGTTGAGGACTCTGAGTCTGTACTCATTGGAGTTGGGAAGGATGAAGGGGGATCTTATTGAAACTTACAGGGGATACTGTGAGGCCTGGATAAAGTGGACATGGAAGGATTTTTCCACTAATGGGAAAAACTAGAACCAGAGGGCACAACTTCAGGCTAAAGAGACAATCCTTTAAAACAAAGATGAGGAGGAATTTCTCTAGCCAAGAGTAGTGAATATGTGGAACTCTTTGCTGCAGAAGGCTGTAGAGGCCAGGTCATTGAGTGTCTTTAAGGTAGAGATGGATAGGTTCTTGATTAATAGGGAATCAAGGATTATGGGGAAAAGGCAGGATAATGGGGATGAAAAAAATATCAGCCATGATTGAATGGTGAAGCAGACTCAATGGGCCGAGTGGCCTAATTCTGCTCTTATGTCTTGTGGTTTTGTATTTCCCCCAAAGCAAAAGGATTCATGAGCCAATGCTTGAATGTCAGCCAAACATTCTATCCCATTTCAGATATCAGGTCTTTTTACGTTGAGTAAAAAGAACTGTCCAAAGAAAAAAAATATCAATCATTTTTGATGACCCAGTGATTTTTCTCCAGAATTTCACACAGCATTGTTCAGGAGATCAATGTACAATTGCTGGAAACTCCATTCCAACCTCTGGCATTGCTGGGTCTCCCTGCCATCTTTTTAAACTCACTGGCAAAAAAAAAGTGAAGAGGCAGGTCCCACGACATCATACTGGTGGGGTTTGTTTCTGAATGAGCCCACCCCCTCCCCCCGCAACACCTTGGGTTTTTAAAAGATTTGGGTGCCCTTTTTAAAGGAACTCCCATTCCTAGAAGGACCAGCCACAACCCCCCCTCCCCGGGACCTTGATCTGATTTTGATTTGATTTATTTTTGTCACATGTAATAGCATACAGTGAAAAGTATTGTTTCTTCTGCACTATGCAGACAAAGTATACTGTTCATAGAGAAAGAAACAAGACAGTGCAGAATGTCATAGCTAGGATGTAAAGTAAGATCAACTTAGCACAAGGTAAGTCCATTCAAAAGTCTGAGGGCAGCAGGGAAGAAGCTGTTCTTGAGGCAGTTGGTACGTGACCTCAGACTTTTGTGGCAGAGAGCTACATCTTTGGATGGAAGAAGATGGAAGAGAGAATGTCCAGAATGTGTGGAGTCCTTAATTATGCTGGCTGCTTTGCCGAGATAGCGGGAAGTGTGGATAGAATCAGTAGATGGGAGGCTGGTTTGCATAATGGATTGGGCTACATTCACAACCTTTTGTAATTCCTTGCAATCTTGGTCAGAGCAGGAGCCATACTAAGCTGTGATACAACCAGAAAGAATGCTTTCTATGCTGCATTTGTAAGTGCCGTAGCTGACATGCCAAATTTCCTTAGTCTTCTGAGAAAGTAGAGGTGTTGGTGGGCTTTCTTAACTATAATGTTGGATGTCGGCATGAGGGGACCACGACAGGTTGTTGGTAATCACCTAAAAACTTGAAGCTTTTGACGATTTCCACTTCATCCCCGTTGATGTAGACAGGGGCATGTTCTCCACTATGTTTCATTTTGTTAACATTGAGGGAGAGATTATTGTCACCACACCAATTCACCAGATTTTTTATCTCCTTTCTGACCTCCCTCACAGAACCCTACACCTTACAAGGAACCCATCCCCCTACAAGAACATCCCCTGCATCCCCCCAGACTGCTTCCTGGCACTTCCTCATGGCAGTGCTGGGGTATTTGCCTGGGAGGGCAATGCCATATGGCAGAGAACTACATCTTTGGATACCTGCCATGATTCATGTCAGCATCACACCAACATGAATGGTCATTTTAACATAACAGGTGTTGATGCAAATAGGGATCTGGGGACAATCGACTGGAGAAGTTCTACTAGTCTAAAATGAGATTCCTGTGTGATTCTTCACCCCCTCTGCCATTCCTGCCCTGCAAAAACAGGAATGGAAAATAACCCTTCCAAATCCTTCCACCCAAGTGAAGAAATGCTAGAATAATTCCAAGATAGGAGGGTGCATGAGCATGGAGGGGAATTTGCAAACAGTATCTGTGAGTCTGCTCCGTCATGGGTTTGGAAACTGCGATTGTAGGAGCCTTGGTGAGTCGCTGTACTGCATCTTGCAAATGGTACACACGGCTGTCACGGTAGTGGAACATAGAACATAGAACATAGAACAATACAGCACAGAACAGGCCCTTCGGCCTTCGATGTTGTGCCGACCAAAATAAAAAGCAATGCCCCTCCAAACTAAACCATTCCCTTCTCTTCCATATACTTATCAACTAACCTCTTAAACGCCACCAAACTTGGCGCATCTACAACAGCTGCAGGCAGGGCATTCCACTCCCTAATCACTCTTTGAGTAAAGAACCTACCTCTGATATCCGTCCTATAACTCATACCCCTTAATTTAAAGCTGTGTCCCCTCGTGCTAGCTTTCTCCATCCTAGGAAAAAGGCTATCACTGTCCACCCTATCTAAACCTCTAATCATCTTATATGCTTCAATAAGATCCCCTCTTAGCCGCCTCCTTTCTAACGAAAACAACCTCAAATCCTTCAACCTCTCTTCATAGGACCTGCCCTCCATACCAGGCAACATCCTAGTAAACCTCCTCTGTACCCTCTCCAATGCCTCCACATCTTTCTTATAATGTGGCGACCAGAACTGCACACAATACTCCAAGTGCGGCCGCACTAGAGTTTTGTACAGCTGCAACATGATGCTGCGGCTCCTAAATTCAATCCCCCTACCAATAAAAGCTAAGACTCCATAAGCCTTCTTAACAACTTTATCCACTTGACTGCCTACTTTCAGGGATCTATTGACACATACACCAAGATCCTTCTGTTCCTCAACACTATTAAGAGCCCTACCATTAGCCCTATACTCTACACATTTATTGTTCCTGCCAAAGTGCATTACCTCACACTTTTCCACATTAAACTCCATTTGCCACCTCTCGGCCCAGCTCTGCAACTTGTCCAAGTCACTCTGTAAACTAAAACACCCCTCTTCACTATCTACCACACCACCAACTTTAGTATCATCTGCAAATTTACTGATCCATCCCTCAATACCCTCATCCAGATCATTTATAAAAATTACAAACAGCAGGGGCCCCAAAACAGACCCCTGAGGCACACCACTCGTCACCGAACTCCACGATGAATATCTCCCATCAACCACCACCCTCTGTCTTCTATCTGCCAGCCAAAAGGGAACGGATAACGGAGGGAACGGATGCCTAAGATGGTGAATTGGGCACTAATCGAGCAGGCTGCTTTATCCTGGATTTTGTTGTGCTTTGTTGAGTGTTGCAGGAGCTGCACTCAGCCAGGCGTAGTAAAACAACGACTCACCTCTCATTCAAATCACACACAGCAGGAATATTAGGCAATCATTGATTACGAACCCAGGATTTGCCTGAAGTCTCTGAGAATTAAAGATTAGGTGCCTGGACCCTGACGTGAGCAAAGCTTTGGAAAACTATTTGTGCACATTTGTTTCATTTTTGTTCAATGCAACAGTCTTGCAGCTATTAAAAAAAAATTAGGCATTGGGAGTAAAAGACTGATTAACAGTCCAGTATCGTCTAATAGGGTAAGAAGGAGTTTGTCCTCATATCTATGGGCTGAGAAAGATGAGGACAGTCAGACCAGGCATTCAGTGATGGGTTGTGCAGAATTGTGAGGCACTTGGACCCTGAGATAAAGTCGGAAGTTACAGGACCAGGTGATCAAAAGATTGGTCAGAGGGATAGGTTTGAAGGAATTTCTTAAAGGAGGTGATGAGGTTTAAAAAGGAAATCCCAGAGCCAACTGAAGGCATGACCACCGAGGAACAGGAGTAGGCCATTCAGCCCTTCAGGCTTGTTCTGCCATTCGATAAGACTTTTCAGGTTCTGGTCCCAGCTCCACTTTCCTGTCTACCACCCTCTCAAAACCCTTGACCCCCCCCACGTCTATCGAAAATCTACTTAACCTTTGCCTTGAATAAATTCAATAATCTTTTCTATACTCCCATCCAGAGGCTTTTTCCCAGGGTGAAAGAGTCAATTACAAGGAGGCACAGGTTTAAAGAGGAAACTTTAAGTCAGACATGCGGGGGATGTTTTTCACGCAGAATGTGGTAGGTGCCTGGAACGTAGTGCCAGAGGAGGTGGTGGAAGCAGGCATATTAGCAATTTTAAGAGGCATCTGGAAAGGTACATGAATAGTGAGCGAATAAAGAGATATTGACTGAGTAAGGGCAGAAGGTTCTTTTTAGTATTGTTTTAGCATCAATATTCCCATAGTCTTGGAGCACTGAAGAGCCTGTATCTGTGCTGTTCTTTATTTATTCTTTGCTTTCTTGAAAGAGGAATTCCACATACCTCTGAGATAAAACAAAATCTCCTCATCTCTATCTTAAAAGGGAGACATCTTATTCTTGAACTTTGATTTCTCACTCCAGTCGCTCCCTCCCAAGCAAAGGGAGAGGGATGAGAATTTTAGAACTGAAGTGTTACTGGACAATGTAGGCCATTGAGCACATGGCAAATCCATGAATGCAAATTTCCGCTCAAGTTAACACTCAGGAAGACATTAGATTGGAATTGTCTTTACTGATTTTAGCTGCTTGGGATGTTAATTCCTGCTGTGCGTGTGAAACCTTTATCTGAAACTATAGCTGAGAGACGTATAGTCAACTACAAATGAAGTGGAAGTCCCTTGGCTTTTCTATGCTTCACTGAGAAGTTATAACAGTCTGGACTGACTGAGGGCTCTGTAGCTCTTCACACTCGACAGTTAGAAAACTCAAGTGACTAGCTGATAAAGATGAAGGGGTTCGATATAGTTTTTGTGGGCAAGATTTTTGATTTGATTTGTTATTGTCACATGTATAACGATACAGTGAAAAGTGACATTCTCTCCTCCATCTTCTTCTATCAGGAAAAAGATAAAGAAGTCCAAAGCCAACTGACTCAAAAATAGCTTCTTCCCTGCTGCCATCAGACTTTTGAATGGACCTACTTTGCATTAAGTTGATCTTTGCACCCTAGCAATGACTGTAACACTACATTCTGCGCTCTCTCCTTTCCTTCTCTGTGTACAGGTATGCTTTGCCTGTAAAGCATGCAAAAAACAATACTTTTCACTGCATCCCAATAGTTAAAGTTTATTTATTAGCGTCACAAGTAGTCTTACATTAAATTATTGTGAAGATTGCCCAGTCAGCACACTCTGGCTCCTGTTTGGATACATTGAGGGAGAATTTAGCACAACAAATACACCTAACCAGCACGTCCCTTGCACTGTGGGAGGAAACTGGAGCACCCAGAGGAAACCCACGCAGACACAGGGAGAATGTGCAAATCCCAAGCTGGGAATCAAACCAGCTCACAAAACGTGCCAATAATAAATCAAATCAAATCAAAGAATGCCCTCCTCCCATTCCCAAAAAATATGTTTGTATATTTAAATTAGTAATAATCTTATTAAAGTTGCTCTGCTAGGGAGCACAGGTGGTTGACAAGGGTTGGGAAGTGGTTAAGCAGGACTCTGTGTGACTGCTGCAGAGTTCCAGATGAATTGAAGTTTTTGTGGCATGGTGCTGGGGAGTTCGGGAAAGAGCTCAGGCTGAAGAAGGTTCTGGACTAGACCCAGAGGTGGAACAGAAGCTTCAACAACATCTGCTGTTCATTACAAGGAAAGTCAATCCAACTGGATGAGAAGAACCAATGCTGAGGCAAGGAGAGGGGGGTGGAGAGGCGATAGTATGCTTGCAGAAAGCGATGGGTTTGGGAAAGTTTATGAAGTATGGATGCAGAGGATTTTAGGGATCGAGTCCCAGAACCTGAGGCAAAGTTTCCTGGAGGTCCAATGCCAATAGTGATTGGAAGGGAGGGATCACATTACATACAATATGCAACCTTTGCTGTGCCCACAGAAACAGGCCATTCAGCTCAACTGCTCTGGTATTCTTGCTCGCTCAAGCCACTTCCCACCCTACTTCATATCACCTTGTCTGTGTTGGAAGAACACAGTAGATGATGTGAGAATCATAGAAACCTAACAGTGCAAAAGGACATACGGCCCATTAAATCTGCGCCGACAACAATTCCACCTGGGCTTTATCCCTGTAATGCCAATTATTTACCCCGCTAATCCCTCTAACCTAAGCGTCCCAGGACACTAAGGGGCAATTTAGCTTGACCAAAGCACATAGTCCACATGTCTTTGGGCTGTGGGAGGAAACCCACGCAGACACGGGGAGAACGTGCAAACTCTGCACAGACAGTGACCCAAGCTGGGAATCGAACCCAGGTGCCTGGAGCTGTGAAGCAGCAATGCTAGCCACTGTACTGCCGTAAAGCCAACACTGCTGCCACGCTGTCATGGAACTTGGTAGCTCCTGCGTTGGGGAATTGAATCCCGGTCTCTAGCATGACAGGCGGGGTATCTAACTGCTACACTAAGGAAGAAATGCAGGAGAAAGTGGCAGTGAAAGAGTTGGGTGAGGTTCTGCAGGGAGTCAAAGATGGGGATTTGAAAGGCAATCTTTGCGCTGGACGAGGTGTGAGTTGTATAACTTATTGGATGCATGCCTGCACTTCCTAATGACAGTATATTTTTGAAATACTTCAAAACAATCACAGATTAGTGAAGCATTTTCTAGTGAGAGGGTTTGCCCTTGATGGATGGGAGGTGCCCAAGCATAACACAAGCCCATCTGTCCTCCCATTCACTATTTATTTTCTGCTCTCTCTGTTGCGATCTGATAAGTTATCCTGTAAGGCCTCAGCATCCCACGGCGATGTACACAGAAATATTTCATTAGATGTACATCTGATTAATGAAGTACAATATTCATGAGGGCTGCCTGCCAAGGTGGAGTGGTGAGTGAGTTTAAGGTTGATTATAGACATTAATCGGGAGAGGAACACCTATAGTTTTGAAGGTTAATACAGAGTGAGGGGGGGTGATGTTTCCAGAATCTTTAATTAGAAGCCTTAGGCCTCCGGTCTTCAGCTTCTGATGGGATCAAGCAAATCTTTCTGGGGTCAATGGCCTCAGAGTGTCTGAAAGGTGGAACAAGGGAATGAGGATTGTTAATTGGAATAAATGATTGCAGGTTATTAATCGGATGGGGAATTAAGAAGGAGAAGCCCGGGATTCTTAATTGGAGGAGGTGGGACTGGATGAGATGAAGGGATGGAGTGGGGAGGAACACTCTAATTGGAGTCGATGGACTAGTGTCTTTATCCGGTGTGTCTTGAATTGAATTGGGCTGTAGATCCCTAATTACATTAGGGGCCCCAGTGTTTAATTGCTCTCTGTGTGTCCGAGGTCTCTAATTAGAACAGATATTCAGGGGTCTTTAATTGAAGTAGGTGAACGGCACTTGTTAATTGGAGTGGGTGGGCAAACGGCTGCTAGGCAACAGATGATCCTCAACCCAACTGCAACCTGACCTCGGGAAGCGCCTCCTACGCACCTTTGCTTTCATCCAACCAAGCTGACTGGGTAACTGGAAGGGTTAAATCTTCGCTGTGCCTCCTTTGTAAATCTGTTTCTCAGTCTGCCAGCTGTAGACGCACACAGCAGACAGGGTGACTGTTGATTAATTGGATTAAAAATTGATATAGAGATTTGGCACAACATCAGCAAAGGATCACTGGAACTCATTGAATAGGCGGAAATAAAGATCCTGTTAACATGCTGTATCATTCCATCTAAACACACTTCAATAATTGGACATCTTGGACCACAAACCCACAGCTATTAACTCTCTGTTGCTTTCTCACAGAATCACCGCAATAGAATTTCCGCTGCCTGAGCAAAACAGTCAGCATAATTAAGGACCCCATACACCCGGACATTCTCTCTTCCACCATCTTCCGTTGGGAAAAAGATACAAAAGTCTGAGGTCACGTGCCAACTGATTCAAGAACAGCTTCTTCCCTGCTGCTGTCAGACTTTTGAATGGACTAACCTCGCACTAAATTGATCTTTCTCTACACTCTAGTTATAACTGTAACACTACATTCCGCACTGTCTTCTTTCCTTCTCCATGAACATAGAACATAGAACATTACAGCACAGTACAGTCCCTTCGGCCCTCGATGTTGCGCCGACAAATGGAGCCAATTTTATGACCCTCTAACCTAAACTATTCCAATGCTATCCATATCCTATCTACTGACCATTTAAATGCCCTTAAACTTGGTGAGTCCACAACTGCTGCAGCCAGGGCATTCCACGCCCTTACTACCCTCTAAGTAAAGAACCCACCTCTAACATCCATCCTATAACTACCACCTCTTAATTTAAAGCTATGTCTCCTCCTGTTAACCATCCCCATCTGAGGAAAAAGGCTGTCATTGTCCACCCTATCTAACCCTCTCTTCATCTTATAAGCCTCAATTAGGTCACCTCTTAGCCTTCTTCTCTCTAATGAAAATAACCTCAAGTCCCTTAGCCTTTCCTCAAGTCCCTAAGACCTTCCCACCATACCAGGCAACATCCTGGTAAACCTCCTCTGCACCCTTTCCAATGCCTCCACATCTTTCTTATAATGTGGCGACCAGAACTGCACGCAATACTCCAAGTGCGGCCGCACCAGAGTTTTGTACAGTTGCAACATGACGTCTCGACTCCGAAATTCAATCCATCTACCAATAAATGCTAA
Organism: Sphyrna mokarran; assembly: GCA_024679065.1. NCBI lineage: Eukaryota > Metazoa > Chordata > Chondrichthyes > Carcharhiniformes > Carcharhinidae > Sphyrna > Sphyrna mokarran. The sequence continues at coordinate 6,859,812 of JAGIQG010000013.1, read as the reverse complement.
TACACTGTACGCCTTCTTAACAACCTTATCTACTTGAGTACTAACTTTCAGGGATCTATGCACATATACACCGAGATTTCCCTGTTCATCGACACTACTAAGAATCCTACCATTAGCACTGTATTTTGTACACATATTACTCTTAACAAAGTGAATCACCTCACACTTTTCCGCATTAAACTCCCTTTGCCACCTCTCGGCCCAACTTTGTAGCTTATCTATGTCCCTCTGCAAACTGTAACATCCATCCCCCCCCTGTCTACAACTCCTCCAAACGGTACACTTCATAGCGCACAAGAAATAATACTTTTCACTGTATATTTATACACGTGACAATAATAAATCAAATCAGTGCAGAAGAGGCTATTTGGCTTATTGAGACTGCATCGAGACTCTGACAGAGTATCTTACCTAGGGCTTCTCCATCACACTATCATCCCTCACGTTGACCGTGGCTAATCTACCGAACCTACACATCTTGGGTCACTAAGGGACAATTTCCCATGGCCAATCCAGTTAACCTGCACATTTTTGGACTGTGGGAGGAAACTGGAGCAACCGGAGGAAATCCATACAGCCAGAGGGAGAACATGCAAACTCCACACAGTCACCCAAGGCCAGAATAGAATCCGGGCACTGTGAGGCAGTTAAACCATTGTGCCACTGTGCTGCCCCAGTAGCTCAAAATTATCTCCTGAAAACCACAGGTCTTTCCTGTTCTGGGAGTGAATAAGACATAGTTAAACATAAAGAGCTCTCCCCTTTAATACAGAGACGAGAAAACCATTTTCTCTCAAAGTGTCAGTCATTAGTGTGTCGAATTCTCATCCCCTAGAAAATGGTGGACACTGGGTAATTTGAATTCATCCAGAGTTAGGCACACATTTTTTTGTCAGGCAAATTAATGTAGGGTTATGGGCGGGGGGGTCAATTAGGATGTTGGGCATGATTTTCCCAGCCCATTGCATTGCTGGAGTAGCACAGCGAGCTGGGAAATGTCCACAAGTGGCCAAAAATGGGAAGCGTGACCAACTAGGGAACAGCGCGAGACAGATTACAAGATGGAAATACAACTTTATATCTATTTAATGAGCCCAGGATGCAATCGTTCTGATTCGCTAATGTTTCTGACCCCGCCAGTGAAGGTTCACACAAGTGGGGGTCATGTATCATTCTCAGAAATGTGGACCAAATGTGGACAAGCTGGTGGGACCAGGGGCCATTGAGACACCCCCTGGGAAGTCAGGAGCAAGGGTGGGGTACTCCTGGCTGGCATTGCCCACTGGGATATTGTCAGTACCAGCCTGGCAACTGGGCACTGCCCACTGGACACCCTGGCATTGCCATCCTGGCACACTGGCACTGCCCACTAGGCACCCTGGCACTTCCCAGTGGGCACAGGGCAGTGCCAAAGGAACATGGCATGAGGGATTGAAGCCAGTCAAGGGCAGAGTCAGATCAGGGCAGAACCAGATTAGGGTGGGGAGGAGGGAGGTAGCAGGGGAAGGATAGAGAGAATCCTGCATGGAAGATGGGGGCTTAGTAGTGGGGCTGGTGCTAGGAGGCCAAATCCAGCCATCGGGAAGCTGGCCATCGTGAGGGTAGAGGGGGGCGTGCATGGGGAGGGGGCCTGCTACTGGGAGGAGGGATTGGGGCCAGCGATCAGAAGAGAGGTCGGCACTATTGGCGTCAGAGTGGGGTCAGCTCTGGTCCAACAAGCGATGGGGGGCTGGGAAATATACTGGGAGATTGCTGCATGCGCACTGACCCCCTCAGTAGTCTGTGAACAGCCCCTCAGTTGGGATTAGACCCCACCCAAACTTTGCCCCCACACTGACATAAATCCCCTGACAGACTGCGCCAGAAATTCACTAAACTAAGCTCGCCCAGGAAATGGGCGGGAAATAATTTCTGCTGCTGCTGCTATATGGAGTGTTTTTTTTTAACAGATTCCTTTAAGGGTAGCTACAAAAACACATGTGGGGAAAGGGAAAAGATAGATCTGCTGATAGGGTGAGATGAAGAGGTGTGAGGTATCATATGGAGCATAAACACCAGCTTATTTCTGTGCTGCAGCTTCTACATTACTCGACATCATAATCTGCAGCACCAATAACACAAGACTGTTTCTCTCAGCTATTTTTGATTTGATTTCTTTGCCTCAGAGGATTACTGAGGCAAATTAGTCCCAACGAGCTTCGAGTGCTCTCTGTCATCCATTCACCCTTTTGTGAGCTTTTGCAAAGTGCTTTGATCAAGAACAGTCGCTGTCACAAAGATTGAGTATGTTTCTCGTTTTCTGCGTCATGCTGACACCATGTTGTTCCTGTCAGCTTGTTTCAGAGAGGTGGGTTTGAAAGAAGGATAGAGAGGTTGAGAGATATGGGGAGGGTATTCCAGTACTTAGGACCAAAGCAACTGAAGACACAGCCAAGCGCAGAAGGAGGCCACTCAGCCCATTGATTCTGTACCGACAACAATCCCACCCAGGCCCTATCCCTGTAACATCACACACTTACCCCGCTAATCCCTCTAACCTACGCATCCAGGAACACTAAAGAGCAATTCAGCATGGCCAATCAACGTAACTCGCACATGTTTCAGACTGTGGGAGGAAACCCGAGCACCTGGAGGAAACCCATGCAGACACGAGGAGAATGTGCAAACTCCACACAGACAGCGACCTAGGTTGGAGCAATTAAAATTGAGGGGAGAGGCCAGAACTGTGTCCATATTTTGGAGGGTTGAAGGTTAGAAGATCGGAATGGAGTAAGGCTGTGGGGGGATTTGAACACCAGGAAGGTATTAGAATGACTGGATTTAGTGGTTGAGGCATTGAGGAGAGCTGAAGGACAAATTCAGTGAGGTCCCTGGACCTTCCCCAATGCACATAACACTGTCCACCTTGTGTCTGTTATTGAACACTATTGAATTGAAGCCTTTAGTGTTTTCATGAGGGATCAGCAGTAACTTCAGCCTTGCCAATATTGCGTACATATTAATCATGGCTCAGTTGGTAGCACTCTCAACTCTGAGGAAGAAGTTTGTGGGTTTCACTCCCACTCGACAAACTTAGACCCATTGAAAAATTACAGCAACGAAGAAGGCCATTCAGCCCATCTTGTCCACTTCAGCCCGAGACACCCAGCTGTCCTTTCTAACCCCACCTTCCTGCACCCAACCTTTAGCCCTGGAGTTTACAGCACTTAATGCACAGTTCAAGGTCTTTTTTGAAAGATTTAGGGTCTTTGCCCTACCACCAACTCAGGCAGTGAATTCCAGACACCAACTGCCCTTTATATAAAAAATGTTCTTCCTCATGAATCTGTGTGCCCTGGTTCCAGAATTTTACACCAAAAACAAAAATTTTATTCTGTCCACTATACCTCTTCCCCTCTGCCAAGTCACCCATCATTCTTTCTTCCAAGGAAAATACCCCAACCTACCCAATCTCTCCTCCTTGAGCACAAATGCCTAGATTGGCACCCTCAGCACTGATGGAGTTCTGCACTCTCAGAGCTGCTGTCTTTCTGAAGAGAAATTAAACTGAAGCTACAGGGATGTAACAGATACCAGGCTACTTTTTCAAAAGGGATAAAGAGAGTTATCCCCAGTGCCTAGAGAGTGTTTATCTCTCAACCAGCATTGTTAAAAGAAAGCAATATAATGGGGACGATTCTCCGGGTCTGGATTAGCGTGATCTATCCTGGGTGTCCAGCCCCGAGTGCCCCTTCCAGCATCTGATTCCTGGCATCGCAGTTTCAGGGTGGAAATAGGCCTGGAGCTGTATTATCATAGAATCTTACAGTGCAAAAAGGGGACATTTGTCCCATCGAGTCTGCACCAACCACAATCCCACCCAAGCCCTATCCACATATCCCTACATATTTACCCACTAATCCTTCTAACCTATGCATTCTGGGACACTAACAGGCGATTTAAAATGGTTAACCGACACATCTTTGGCGTGTGGGGGGAAACCGGAGCACCCGGAGGAAAGTCACGCAGACACAAGGAGAACGTGCAAACTCCACGCAGTCAATGACCCGAGCCAGGATTTGAACCCAGTCCCTGGAGCTGTGAAACAGCAGTGCTAACCACTATGCTACTATGCTGCCGTATGCATTCAGGGACTTACTTAAATATGTTTATTACTTAAATATACATTCACGGCCCCCTAGCCTCTCACACCCCGCTGATTTACTGTAGCTCCCCACTTATGGGAAGCTAGAAGTTCTAGCCCACTGGAGTGAAATGGGGCACAATTGGGGCACCTCCAGAGGTCAGGCAGTAGGAGGGTGATGCCCCCTGGACCTGAGCACCCTGGCAGTGCCCAAGTGTCAATGTGCCAGTACCTGGGGGCAACTTGGCACAGCCCAACATTCATGGGGTACTGCCAAGGGACAGGGCATATGAGGGACAGGACCTAGAGGGCAAGGCCTAATGGGCCAGGGCCTAGAGGGTGATCGGTGGGGATAAGGGGCCCCACTACCAATTTGCAGCTGGGATCCCTTGGGGGGAGACAGGAGGCCAGCTATTGGGGCGGGCTGAGTGGGTGAGGTAAGCTATGCGGTGGTGGGGGAGAGGGGAGCGGACAACCAGTGTTGTGGAGGGCTGGCCAGTGATTGAACTAGCCAGCAATCAGGAGGCTGTCAGTGCAGGGGCACTGTGCGTACACCCACTCAGCGTGCTGATTTCACCCTCTCCAGTGGGAATAGGCCCCACCCACTGAAATTTAATATTACCCACACTGATGCCCTTTGCAGTGCACAGAATGTGGGAGATTCTCCTCTGAACTCCTACTGAAAGAAACAGTGTGAATTACTCTAGTTTTCATATTTTCAATTTTGGGGGAATTCTGGTCAATGTGAGCAAATGTGAAATTGTCCATTTTGGCAAGAAGAGTGAAAAAATAGCATCACGATTGTAGAACTTGAAGGTGCAGAGGGGCCTGGATGCCCAAGTGCATGAATCACAGAGGTTTATATGCAAGTACAGCAAGCAATTAGGAAATCTAATAGACTGTTATTGTTTATTGCAAAAGGAATTGAATTCACAGTAAGTTGTACAGGACACACTGGTGTGTGCACGTCTGAAGTAATGTGTACTGTACTCATCACCTTGTTTACAGAAGGATGTAAAATGCATTTGTAGGAATTCAGAGCAAATTTACTGGACCAATAACTGAATTGGGCAGCTTGTCTTATGAGGCAAAATTGGAGAGGCTAGGCTTTCATCTGCTGGAGTTTAGAAGAGTAAGATGCAACTTTAGGTTTATAAAATGTTGAGAGGTATAGATATGGTGGACTCTCAGAGACTATTTCCCCGAGCTGAAATGGTCACTACGAGAGGACACAGATTTAAGGTGCAGGGAAGCAAATACAAAGGAGATGTCAGGGGTAGGTTTTTCACTCAGAGGGTGATGAGTGAGTGGAACCGACTGCCGTCGGAAGTTGTTGAGGCAAACTCACTGGGGTCTTTTAAGAGACTTCTGGATGAGTATATGGAAAAGAGTAGGACAGGGGGTTCGAGATAGGTCTGTGGATTGGTAGATGTGATCGGCGCAACTTGTGGGACAAAGGGCCTGTTTGTGCTGTATTGTTCTATGTTCTGTGTTTATTCAAACATAAAAGATCCTGATGGATTATTGACAGCATGGATGTGGAGAGGATGTTTTCTCTTGTTGGAGAATCTAGAACTGGGGGTCACAGTTTAGAAATAAGAGATCATACATTTAAGACATGTATGAAAGATTAATTTTCTCCCACAGAGTGGTTAGTCTTTTGAACTCTCTTCTTGACAAAGCAAGGGAAGCAGAATCTAGGAATGTTATTAAGGTAGATAGATAAACAAGGGGTGAAAGGTTATTGGGTCTAAGAGAGAATATCGGATTGAGGTTACAGTAAGGTCAACCATGACTTTACTGAAATGTGTAGCAGGCTGGAGGGGCTGAGTGACCTACTTCTGATTTGTATGTTCACATGCTCTTAATGTACCTGAACATTAGCTGCTTTTAGGAGCTTAGTATGTGTAAGTAGACAGCTTCCTACATTCCTACATTCCAACAGTGACTACACTGAACTACACAGTACTGAACTGCTAATCCAAGGCCTGGGCTAAGAATGCAGCAAAGGTGAGTTTAGACATTGCTCTTGCAACTTGAGAATTTGAATCTTGATCAAAATTTTTACTTTAAATCTGGAAGTAAAAATCTGGTATCTGAAAAAAATGATCACGAAGGTATCAGATTTGAAATGGCAGCAGCCCCAGGATAATATAATTTCTTTTTTAAATTCATTTGTCGGACGTGGGCATCACTGGCTGGTCAGCGTTCATTGCCCATCTGTAGTTGTCCAAGGGCAGTTGAGAGTCAACTACATTGCTGTGACTCTGGAGTCAATATAGACCAGGCTAGGTAAGGACAGCAGATTTCCTTCCCCAAAGGACATTAGTGAACTGGGTGGGTTTTTTCGACAATGGTTTCATGGTCATCAGTAGATTCTTAATTCCAGATATCTTTTCTTGATTTCAAATTCCACCATCTGCCGTGGAGGGATTCGAGCTTGAGTACCCAAAAGATTAGCTGAGTTTCTGGAATAATAGTCGAGCAATAATACAATTAGGCCATTGCCTACATTAGACGTCCTTTGGATGGTTCTCTCAAGCCGATTGGTTCCATTGAACAGGCTACACAGTGGTCTGGGAGGAACCACTCCCACCTCTATCACCTTCTCAGGACAACTAGAAAATGGGCAGTAAGTGCCAACCTTACCAGGGAATGCCCACTTCCTGAGAAATCAAAACAGGTTAAAAAAAATGACGTGGGTTAGGAAGCCTTTGAAAATTTCTTACATGGTGACTTTAATTTTATACTTCTGATATTTTACGCATTTTTCACTCAGCTAGAGAGAGATGCCTGCTGAGAAAAACATGTTTGCTCATTATATTTACTGAGCCCAATATCTGGCTGTTTGGTTATTAAAAATAATTAAAATACAATGTGTGTGCGTGTGTGTGTGTGTGTGTCTGATAAGCATTGGAGACACGCATGGTCAGGCAAATCTAACGCTGTGCCTCAGGAACCTGGGCAGAAAACTGAGTCAACAGTTTACTCCTCGGGGTAATCACAACTATTGGTTTCTGAGCTCAACTGGAATTTGTTCTGAATCAGCAGCATCAGGCTGGCTGGAAAGAGATTTTAATTACGGAAGCTGACTATTTTTTTTTCAAAAAAAAACTAATGTGAGCACATTTACTCCGAATCTAACTCAAGTTTGAAAATTCAGTCGCTTCAAGAGTTTATTGCCCTCTTTGATATCCTAAATAAATTCTAACATTGGTAAAAGACTCTGCTGCAGTGCCATGCACAGTAAGGAACTCACGCGAGGTGGGTCGCATGGCCTGTTTCTGTGCTGTAAATATCATTCAATCAACTAGTAAAGATGTTCCATCAACTGCACAAACTTGACACTGAAAGCACAGATGATTCACTCCTCCGGGTAATTTACCAGCTGGTCTGTTGTGTAACCGGAGCCCAGCAGACTGTCTCCCTGGGTGGGTGAACCCTCCTCACCCATTGAAAGGGTACTTACTCCCTGCCAATTGATTGTTATAACCAGGATCAATAGAGAGGAGAAACACTGATCTCAGGACACACAGCCGACACCAAAGACCCTAATGGACAGAAATTGGAGTCAAACCCATCAGGTTAAAAAAGGCATTGAACTCAAAACAAAATTGAAAAATGCAAAGAAAAGTACCGATTTCTATCGAAACAAACCCAGTCACTGTCCCTATTCACATTATTCCAGATACACACACATAGGTCATACACTTACAGGTTACAATGTAACACATTGCATACCTATCTCCTGTAACACTGCCCTTAATGAAGCAAGGATGAAGAATAAAAGACATTTGTGCTGAATGCAGCCTATAATGAGGTGTCACTAATTAATGGAGGCTAAACAAATCAAATTATATTCTCATTACTTCATATTCTGATTTGCGTGGAATAAATTTCTCAAAAGTCTCCAATATTCGGTGAAAATTATCAATTTTAACTGTGCTCTACTTGCCCTTATAGAGAGTGCTTTACTCCATTTCTAACCCCTCACTGTACCTGTCCTGGGAGTGTTTGATGGGGACAGTGTAGAGGGAGCTTTACTTTGTGTCTAACACATGCTGTACCTGAGTGCTGCTGGCTGAGCAAGGCATTCCAGGGTTAACTGCTAGCCTTTACATCTAGAGGATACAAAGTGGAACAGATGTGCTGCAGCTGTTAGATCCCTGGTGAGGTCACACCAGTATTCAACACTGGGCACCAGTCACTATGAAGAATAGATTGGCCTTGGAAGGAACACAGCATAGATTGACCAGATTGACCCATGGGCCAGAATTTCTGCCCTATCCCTGATTCACAGCAGGCGAGGGGTGGACTATGGAAATGCCCATTCAGATGGGATGTTACGGTTTCAAGTTGAGCAAGGCTGTAAAATCCTTTGTCTGTTCATGGACCATGCTCTAGGAGGGCATTGGTGGCCATGTGCTGGTCTATGATTATGCTTGACTCTGTTATATTGATTGCCTCTAGTTCTGCTCTTCCCTACAAGAGGAAACATTCTCTCTGCATCCACTCTATTAAAACCTTTTGTCATTTTAAAGGCTTTTATTAAATCATGACTCAGTCATCTTTCAAAAGAGAGGCAGCCACTTCATTCATTCCTGATATATAAACCCACGCATTTCTGGTATCATATTTGCAAACCAGCAGCTTCTCCAGTGTTTCCATATACTGAGACGGATTTGCAAGCAGTGCTTTACATGTGGTCGCCAAAGAATAGGCATAATTTCCCTACTTTTCAGTTCTGTCTACCTAGAAATAAAACTTTGTGTTTGGTTTGCTTTTTATGGTTTTGATATCATGTAGCTCACCCATCCTGAAGTCACTTACCAAACAACTCAAGAACAGCTTCCTCCCTGTTGCCATCAGACTTTTGAATGGACCTACCTCGCACTAAGTTGATCTTTCTTTACACCCTAGCTGTGACTGTAACACTACACTCTGCACTCTCTCCTTTCCATCTCTACAAACAGTATGCTTTGTCTATATAGTGTGCAAGAAACAATACTTTTAACTGTATCCCAATACTATGAGACAATAATAAATCAAATCATTAGTGATTAGCATATGGGCACTCTGAGATCCCTTTGTGTCACTGCCCCACTGAGAGTCATACTTTCAAGTAATAAGTGAAGTTCCTATTCAAGCTGCCAAATAAACTGTCTCAGATTTATGTGGAACCTGCAAGATCATTCATTTTCCCAATCTGCCAATTTATCAGTTTTCCTATAATTTGTCTCAGCCTTCTCTGAGTTGACTATTCCCCGCTGCAAACTTAAAAAAAAGTTTCTTTTTATCCAAATCCAAACTGTTAATGTTATGATCAGTAGTGCTTCCAGCACTGATCCTTACGAAACATCGCTTCCCACTGTCAGCCATTGTTTATCTCACTTTCTGCTGACTGTCTTCAAGACATTGTCAAGACAAGCCAGTAGTCTAATCTTCTGCCTGTCCCCAGACTCATTCCCTGATTGTATTTATCAGTCAATATAGAATCATAGAATCCCTACAGTGCAGAAGGAGGCCATTCGGCTCATTGAGCCCGCACCAACAACAATCCCACCCAATTCCTATTCCCATGTCCCCACATGTTTACCCTGCTAATCCCCCAATACTAACAGGCAACTTAACATGGCCAATCCACCTAACTCACAAATGTTTGAACAGTGGGAGGAAACCCATGCAGACACAGGGAGAATGTGCAAACTCTGCACAGACAGTGACCCGAGGCTGGAATCGAACCCAGGTCCCTGGTATTGTGAGGCAGCAGTGCTAACCAACTGTGCCACCGTGCCGCCCTGAAAACAATTGAAAGTTTCTGTTAGAAAACAATGGTAAGAGAGATCACATGAATTATGTGGAATACACAGCCCCTTTCAATCCAACCAACCCATGACAGTGGTAACAAGTACTCCATCTTCATCACTGTGAGTTAAGGAGCTCCTTTGGCAATCTCAATTTGTTTTCTTGCTGAGTATCTTATATTGATGTTCTTAATGAGCTGCAGTCTGTGAGCGACCATAGGTAATTCTCTCTGTTGAACAGAGAAAAATGAGAGGCACCCCTCTACATCAAGTCTGGCTGATAAAGATTCACTGCACTGCTGCCATCTACATGTTGGGAGGAATCGCACATTGACTGTCTACCTGTTTGGCTACATTATGAATGCTCCTTACGTCACCAACAAGACCGGGGCTGGGATTTTCAGACTCCCCTGTGGAAGGTTTTCCAACGGCAGAGGAAGACTGCTATTGGTCGCTGGTTGGATCTTCCAGTCCAGCTGGCTTGGCCCCATTGTGGGTAAGTGGAGCTGAGTCCACGAAAAGATCAACGATGATCTTATTGAATGGCAGAGCAGGCTCAAGGGGCCAGATAATCTACTCCTGATCCTAGTTCTTACGTTCTTATTGCAACCTGGTGGCCCTGTTGCAGGAGAATCTGCCGGCAAATAGAAAACCTGCTCTCAGTGCTGGAAAATCTGCTGTGGACGGAGTGGAGGCTGGGGATGTTCTGAGGAAGTGGAGGGGGGGGGGGGTGTGGGAGTGGTGGTGCGATGGGGTGTGGAGGGGAATCCCCAAAATTCCAACACAGGAGTGAACTGAGAACTTTTGGGTCACAGGGCTTTCGTTCCATTGGTATTTCACTCTGAGGGTAAAGTCCTTGAAGTGATATCTGAAGCAACAACACGCAGAGAGGCATGTCATCTGAGTGATATCTAGGCCACAAAATCTAATTGATGTAAACCATGTGGTCACTGGGCAATTAATGATTATTCCTAGTTAAGCAGTCGATGATTTTCATAGAGCAGAATCATAGAATCCCTACAGTGAGGCCATTCGGCCCTTCAAGTCTGTACCAATCACAATCCCACCCAGGCCCTGTTCCCGTTTATTGTAAGTCCATCCTCCTGACATTAGAGTCAACTTATTATGGCCAATCCACCTAGCCTGCACATAGAACATAGAACACTACAGCACAAACAGGCCCTTCGGCCCACAAGTTGTGCCAAACACATCAAAAGCCATAGCCATAGACCTATCTATAACCCCCAATCCCATTGGATCCCATATACTCATCCAGAAGTCTTTTAAAAGACCCCAGCGAGTTCGCCTCGACCACCACCGACGGCAGCCGATTCCATTCACTCACCACCCTCTGAGTGAAAAACTTTCCCCTAGCATCCCCTCTGTACTTGCTTCCCTGCACCTTAAATCTGTGCCCTCTCGTCGCGACCATTTCAGCCCTGGGAAATAGTCTCTGAGAGTCCACCCTATCTATTCCTCTCAACATCTTGTAAACCTCTATCAGGTCGCCTCTCAACCTTCGTCTCTCCAGGGAGAACAGTCCCAGCTCCCTCAACCTGTCTTCATAAGGCATGCCTCCCAATCCAGGCAACATCCTTGTAAATCTCCTCTGCACCCTTTCAATAGCTTCCACGTCCTTCCTATAGTGAGGCGACCAGAACTGCGCACAGTACTCCAAGTGTGGTCTGACAAGGGTCCTATAAAGCTGCAGCATTACCTCCTGACTCCTGAACTCAATCCCTCGATGAATGAAGGCCAGTACACCGTAAGCTTTCTTAACCACACCCTCCACCTGGGAGGCCGATTTGAGAGTCTTATGGACCCGGACCCCAAGATCCCTCTGCTCTTCCACACAGCTAAGACTCCTACCTTTGATAGTGTACTCATTCATCCCGTTGGATCTGCCAAAATGGACCACAACACATTTATCCGCGTTGAAGTCCATCTGCCACTTCTCCGCCCAGTCTTGCATCCTGTCGATGTCATGCTGCAACTTCTGACATCCCTCCAGACCATCCACAACACCACCGACCTTCGTGTCATCGGCGAACTTACTCACCCATCCCTCCACTTCCTCATCCAGGTCATTTATGAAAATGACAAACAGCAAGGGTCCTAGAACAGATCCCTGGGGCACTCCACTGGTGACCGACCTCCATGCAGAAAAAGAGCCATCCACAACCACCCTCTGCCTTCTGCAGGCAAGCCAGTTCTGGATCCACAAGGCCAAAGCCCCTTGGATCCCATGGCCTCTCACCTTCTCAAGAAGTCTTGCATGTGGGACCTTGTCAAATGCCTTGCTGAAGTCCATGTACACCACGTCCACTGCTCTTCCTTCGTCAATGTGTTCAGTCACATTTTCGAAGAACTCAATTAAGCTTGTAAGGCACAACCTGCCTTTTACAAAACCATGCTGACTATTTCTAATCAACCTAAACTTCTCCAAATGCTCGTAAATCTTGTCCCTCAGAAGCCTCTCCATCAGCTTACCAACCACTGAGGTCAGACTCACCGGTCGGTAATTTCCAGGACTATCCCTGTTCCCTTTCTTGAAAATAGGGACCACATCCGCAATCCTCCAATCCTCCGGAACCCCTCCCATCTCCATCGACGACGCAAAGATCATCGCCAGGGGCTCTGCAATGACATCCCTCACCTCCCACAATAACCTGGGGTACATCCCATCTGGTCCCGAAGACTTGTCTATCTTGATAGCATTTAAAAGTTCTAACACATCCGCTTCCTTAATATCTACATACTCAATCTTTTCAGTCTGCCGCAAACTTGTAGTGCATCCTCCCAGATCACTTTCCACCGTGAATACTGAGGCAAAATACTCATTAAACACCTCTGCCATTTCTTCCGGTTCCATACAGACTTTTCCCCCTTCACCTTTTATAGGTCCTATCCCTTCTCTTCTCATCCTTTGGATTTTGGGAGGAAACCGGAGCACCTGGAGAAAACCCACGCAAACATGAGGAGAATTTGCAACCTCAGAACAGACAGTGGCCCAAAGGTGGAATTGAACCCAGATATCTGGTTCTGTAAGACAGCAGTGCTAACCACTGTGCTTTCCCTCAAGTGGGCTAAAATAGCAGAAAATGGTCCTCCTTTTCACATCTTGCAGTGGCGATGCCTAATGGCCGCATCTCACGTGGAAGACATGATTTGATGGTAGGAGAGAGACAAGTCAAGTCATAGAATATTACAGCTCAGAAAGAAGTCATTTGGATTGCGCTGGCTGTTTGAAGGAGCTAACCACCCTTTTCCAACAACCCCTAACATTTTAATCTTCCCCTTTGGAAGTTATCATCAGCTCCGTTTCCTCCGCCCCTTCAGGCGGTGAATTCCAGATTCGCAACAACACACTGCATGCAAAAAAGATTCTCATCTCCCCAGTGCTTCTTTTGCCAGTAGGCAGATGGGTGGACAGATGTATGGAACCTGATTGCTCGGATGAATAGATGTGCATGTAGATAAATGAATATGTAGCCATTGGTCAAAATAATGGGGACAGATGGATAACCATTGTTTCTCGTCATTTTGCTCTCTTGTTCCTCCGAAGGTACATCTCCTGTCTGCACTGACAAGCAAAGCCTGATTGGGACTATGGGGCTTAATATAAAAGTTAGTAATACAGAGCTAAAGTGCCAGCATTCTGATTGGATGCTCGTGTAGAACAGATGTTTCTCATAGCTGTAAGCTTCTTCCTCACTGTTTGTATCTTTCAGTCAGAGCTTGATGGATTTAAGATATAGCCCAAGGCAGTCATTTTAACATCTTTGGCAGCAACGTAATTACAATGTTCCCCCACCCACTTCATAATCCAAAGGGCCAACATCTGTTCAGATTAATTAGAATGAATGTTTATCTAAATTAGCTTCTAATCAGTTTGATTGCTAATCTTTTGAGGTTTAAACATCTGGAATTATCCCATGGTAATATCCAAACGGGATTTCACCGTTAAACTGTGTGTCTGTTCCGAGAGAGAGAAAAAAAGCCCCTTTTCTTTGTGCTTTTGATAATCTTGTACTCACCAAGGTGAAGCATGTTGTTGGTGGAGATTGACATGATTTCCAGTTTACACTGTTGATATCATTCTACAAATCAAATACACGACACATAGGCAATGGCCTCGTGGTATTATGGCTGGTCTATTAATGCAGAAACTCAGCTAATGTTCTGTGGACGTAGCTTCCAATTACCCCATGGCAGGTAATGGAATTTGAATTCAAGAAAAAATATCTAGAATTAAGAATCTACCGACGAACTTCAAACAAATGTCGTTTGTCAGAGAAAAAAATCTGGTTCATTAATGGCCTTTGGGGAAGTAAATTTGAGTTCCTTACCCAATCCGGTTGACACATGCCTCCAGAGCCACAGCAATGTAGTTGACTCTCAACTGCCCTCTGAAATGGCTGAACCAAGGGCAACTAGGGATGGGCAATCAATGTTGGCCACCCCATGGGCAATGCCCATGTCCCATGAATGAATTAAAAAAAACGTTGTTGTAATATAACACATCAACATTGACAGCTTCCTTTGCACATGGGACATAAGAACTTAACTTGAGGGATTTGATAGCGGTGTTCAAAATCCTGGAATAAAGTTTGTCATTTGAGGAACAGTTGAAGATTCTGGGTCTGTACTCATTGGAGGTTAGAAGGGTGAGGGGGGATCTTATTGAAACTTGCAGGATACTGCGAGGCTTGGATAGAGTGGATATGGAATTTCCACTAGTGGGAAAGACTAGAACCAGAGAGCACAACCTCATACTAAAGAGACGATCCTTTAAAACAGAAATGAGGAGGAATTTCTTCAGCCAGAGAATGGTGAATCTGTGGAATTCTTTGCTGCAGAAAGCTGTGGAGGCCAAGTCATTGATTGTCTTTAAGACAGAGATAGATAGGTTCTTGATTAATAAGGGGATCAAGGGTAATGGGGAAAAGGCAGGAGAATGGGGATGAGAAAAATATCAGCAGTAATTGAATGGTGGAGCAGATTCAATGGCCTAATTCTGCTGCTATGTCTTACGGTCTTATGGATTTTCATTGAGCAAATAAATCGGAATTGTTTCCAGTGGCAGAAAGATTATAAACTACGTAACACAGATTGAGGGATTTTGTTGAATATTGGGCGGGTGGAACCTGCAGGGCTGTGGAGAAAGAGCAGTTTGCAAAACTAATTGGGTAGTTCCTTCAAAATGTCAACATTGAGTGTTGACTTATGAGGAGAGGCTGGGTAGACTGGGGCTAAAATCATTGGAATTCCGAAGAATGAGGGGAGATATTATAGAAACATATAAGATTATGAAGGAAATAGATAACATAGAAGCAGGGAAGTTATTTCCACTGACGGCTGAAACTAGAACTAGGGGACATGGTCTCAAAGTAAAGGGAAGCAGATTTAGGACTGACTTGAGGAGGAACTTCTTCACACAAAAGGTTGGGCATCTGTGGAATTCCCTGCCCAGTGAACGGTTTGAACAGGCAGACACAGCACAGATTTGTTAAGGGAAGGTCATGCTTGACGAATTTATTGGTGTTCTATGAGGAAGTGACTAGTGCGATAGATAGAGGGGAACTGGTGGATGTGGTATTTTTGGATTTCCAGAAAGCATTCGATAAGGTGCCTCACAAAAGATTGCTGCAAAAGGTTAAGGTGTAGGGAGTCGGGGGTAGGGTGTTAGACTGGATAGAGGATTGGTTGTCTAATAGGAAGCAGAGGGTAGGTATTAATGGGTGCTATTCTGATTGGCAGCTGGTGACTAGTAGAGTGCCCCAAGGTTCGGTGCGAGGGCCTCAACTATTTACCATTTACATAGACGATCTGGAGGAAGGGGTAGAGTGCAGGGTGACGAAATTTGCTGATGACACAAAGATGAGTGGAAAAGCAAATTGCGTGGAGGGTGTGGAAAGCCTGCAGAGGGATCTGGATAGGTTGAGTGAATGGGCGAGGACCTGGCAGATAGAGTATAATGTTAGCAAGTGTGAGGTTATCCACTTTGGGAAGAATAGGAAGGACTACTATTTAAATGGAGAAAAGCTGCAGCATGCGACGATGCAGAGGGATCTGGGGATCCTTGTGCATGAATCGCAAAAACAGTCTGCAGGTGCTGCAGGTGATTAAGAAGGCGAATGCAATGTTGGCCTTTATAGCGAGGGGGATAGAATATAAAAATAGAGAGGTTCTGTTGCAGCTGTATAGGGTGCTGGTGAGGCCGCAGCTGGAGTATTGTGTGCAGTTTTGGTCTCTGCATTTGAGGAAAGATGTATTGACCTTGGAGGGGGTGCAGAGAAGGTTTACTAGGCTGATACCAGAGATGAGGGCATTGGATTATGAGGGGAGACTGAGTAGGCTAGGTTTGTACTCTTTGGAGTTTAGAAGGCTGAGAGGGGATCTTATAGAAACGTATAAGATAATGAAGGGGATGGATAAGGTAGAGGTTGAGAGACCCTTCCCGCTTAACAAAGATAGCAGGACTAGAGGGCACAGCCTCAAGATTAAGGGGGTGGTGGTTCAGATCGGAGTTGCGGAGGGGTTTCTTCAAGCAGAGAGTGGTGAATCTTTGGAATTCTCTGCCTGTTGAGGTGGTGGAGGCTTCCTCACTGAATATGTTCAAATCAAGAGTGGATAGGTTTTTAATTGACAAAGGAATTAAGGGTTACGGGGAGAAAGCGGGAAAGTGGTACTGAACCACTACAGATCAGCCATGATCTTATTGAATGGCGGGGCAGGTTCGAGGGGCTGTATCGCCTACTCCTGCTCCTATTTCTTATGTTCTTATGTGAAGCAGTTGAGGGTACTTCATTGAATGTTTTTAAGGCAAGGATAGGTAAATTTTTGAACAATAAAGGAATTAAGAATTATGGTGAGTGGGTGGGTAAGTGGAGCTGAGTCCACAAAAAGATCAGCCAGATGGCCTACTCCTGCTCCTAGCTCTTATGTTCTTATCTCACAGAAATATGTAAAATTCTGACAGGTTTAGACAGGGTAGATTCAAAAAGAATGTTCCCAGTTGTCGGGGAGTCCAGAATTAAGGGGTCATAGTTTTAAAACTGAGGTGAGGGGAAATTTCATCACTCACAGAGTGGTGAATGTGCGGAATTCACTCCCATAAAATGTAGTTGAGGCCAAAATGTTGTCTGATTTCAGTAAAAAATTAGATATAGGTCTTGGGGCTAAAAGGATTGAGGAATATGGAGAGAAGGCAGGATCAGGATTGAATTTGATGATCAAAATGAATAATGAAGCAGGTTTGAAGGACCAGATGAACTATTCCTGCTTCTAGTTTCAAGTTGCTATCCAGGTTCTGTCGGCCATTTTCTAAAGATCCATGGAGTTTTGCCGACTCAGTGAAAATTCGGCCCTCAGTTTATGAGCTTTTTCTATAGTGCTATCAACTGTAAAGTACTAATTTCTATGTGGCAGTCATTATGTTAACTGACATGGTTGGGAACAAGGTGGGTAACGATACGCTTCTGAAATCATAGAATCTACAGAGCAGAAGGAGGCCATTTGGCCCATCAAGCCTGCACCGACAACAATCGCACCTAAGTCCTATCCCTGTAACCCCACATTACTTATCCTCCTGATCTCTTTAACAGTAGGGCAATTTATCATGACCAAGCAACCTAACCTGCACATCTTTGGATTGTGGGAGGATACCAGGTCACTCGGAGGAGATCCACACAGCAAACTCCACACAGACGATGATCCGAGGCTGGAATTGAACCCCAGTCTCTGGCACAGTGAGGCAGCAGCGCTAACCGTTGTGCCACCATGCCACCCTATCATTCCAGCAATTCGCAAGCCATGTGGGCACTTTGGAAATGAGCAGGCTGTCACTACCCCATAGCTTGTTGCAAAAACAAAAGTTACAGAGACATCATCTTCATTGACTTTTTGTTCACGTAGGACGATACGGCTGAGGCTTGGGTCCTCTCCTAACATCAAGATTCCATTTCCTCTGATTAGTTTCTGTGAGAGAGTGTGACAGTTACAAAGCGCAGTCTGTAGTAACTCACACAGAATAAGACTTTGACACCCGCACTGAATTTTCTCAGCCTGGAGGTCACAGGGAGACCCTGAGAAGACTTTTCATTTCCATTATCGGAATAAGCTGCTTGGAAACCGTCTTGTACTGACCGAAATAAATCACAATTAATGCGGGGGAGGCTGCAGGAAAATAATAGCGCTCAGAGTGTCCTGCTCTATCATTACAAATCCTGCTGGGATCTCTGCCGGTGCGCGATGCAGTCCCAATCCCCCGACAGGAGGTGACTGTGATGAAGAAAATAGAGTTCCAGATTCCCAAAGGTGTCTCCGATCCCCAAGGGCAAAATTGACCTGCGCAAAATGGTTGATCCCAGCTCCTGCAGGAGCTCATTATTTGCTGTCTTTTTGGCCATCGCCTCGCCATTGTGTCAGGTAGTGATGATGGAGCTAGTGCATCTCAATAAAGCATGCCATGTGAGGGAATTGGATGCGTCCTTGATGAATGTAAAATGTCTTTGATGATTAATTGCCTCCAGGATGTGCTTTCACTTTTATTTTTGAAAAGCTGTTTGTAGGAGATGATTTTTTTATTTGCTCTCCACACACAGCTAATTTCAGACTGCTGCTTGATACAGTGGCAAAGATTGCTCCTGCTTTCTTGTTTGACCAGCCATTCTTCAAGCGTTGCCCTTGACCCTGCTTATAGGCAGACTATCCCAGTGTGGAGGGACATCATCGCCCTGCCCAATCTTATATTCCTACAAGAAGCATTTGGTGACAATCGGGAGTAGGAGCACTGACTGATTTCCAATATCTTCCCCAGAAGAATCAAACTCACCATCCCTTTGTCTATGCATGTGTTTATGTGTCTGTGCGTGTGCATGTATGTGTGTGTGTGCACTCTCTGACTTTGTGTCTGTGTTTGTGTGCATTGGCTTCGAGCTTTTCCATATTGGGGCAGCACGGTGTCACAGTGGTTGGCACTGCTGCCTCACAGCGCCAGGGACCCAGGTTCAATTCCCGACTTGAGTCACTGTCTGTGTGGAGTTTGCACATTCTCCCCATGTCTGTGTGGGTTTCCTCAGGGTGCTCCGATTTCTTCCCACAGTCTGAGAGATGTGCTGGTTAGATGCATTGACCTGAACAGGTGGCAGATTGTGGCGACTGGTGGAATTTCTGAGTAACTTCATTGCAATGTTAATGTCAGCCTTACTTGTGACTAATAAATGAACTTTAAACATTGTCTATGTGTACATGTATGTAGGCACATAAGTATACAAATTACCTGCATATGCATTTGTATCTGTATAGGCAATGTGAATATGCATACGTCCTGTGTGTTTGTATATGTCCAAATGTGTGCACATGTATATTCATGCAGATTTGTGTGTGCCCACATATATGTGTGTGTACATGGTTGTGTGTGTATGTATGTGTACGTTTGTATGTGGGATTTTGGCTTTTGCCTGTGTTTGTGTACATTGTCCATATGTACATGTGTGTAGATACATCAGTCTACATGTTACCTGTATATTTATGTGTCTACACATGTACATATGCATGTATGTCTGTGCAGGCACATGTGAAGGTGCATGTATCCTTGTGTGTTTGTATGTCCAAATGTGTGCACATGTGCATGTGTATTCATGCAAGTTTGTGCATGTCTGTGTGTATGTGTGTGTGTGCGCGTGCGCGCGCGCGCTCCTGGGTCTATGTTTATATGCTTGTGTGTGTGTGCATACTCCTCAATCTATGTGTATGTGTGTGTGCATACTCCTGAATCTATGTGTATGTGTGTGTGCATGCTCCTGAATCTATGTGTATATGTGTGTGTGTGCTTCTGAATCTACTTTATGTGTGTGTGCATGCTCCTGAATCTATGTGTGTGTGTGTGTGTGTGCGTGCGCATGCTCCTGAATCTGTGTGTATGTGTGTGCGCATGCTCCTGAATCTATGTTTATGTGTGTGTGTGTGCTTCTGAGTCGATGTGTGTGTGCACATGCATGCACGTGCGTGGATGTGCATCTCTGCAAATGTGTTTGTTTGTGTCTTCATGAACACAGCACATAAGTATGTGCCATGTGGATGTATTTGTGTTTGTGTGTATTTCTTTTGTCAGAGATACTTGCCCACCAGTGACCACTGTGTGGAATATATTCATGTTTGCTGATGGTAGAAAGCTAGATGGGAAAGTAAGCACTGAGTAAAATGTAAAGAGGCTGCAGTGGGAATTAAATTGCTGAAGTGATTGGGCAAGAAGGTGGCAGATGGAATTTAATGCGGGTAAGTGTGAAATTATCCACTCTGGTCGGAAGAATGAAAAACAGAATATTTTTAACAACGTGACAGAGTAGCAAACATCGGGAGTCACATGGATTTCAATATCATTGAACATGAACCAAAGAAATCTCACGTGCAACTCCAGTCAGCAATTAGAAGATAAATGCTATGTTAGCCTTTATAACAATGGGGGTTGGAGTATCAAAATATTGGAGACTTCTTGCAATCATGTAGTAACTTGGAGTATTGTGCGCAGTTCTGGTCGCCTCACTATGGAAGGATGTAGAGGCTATTGAAAGAGTGCAGAGGAGATTTACAAGGATGCTGCCTGGATTGGGAGGTAGGCCTTATGAAGATAGGTTGAGGGAGCTGGGACTCTTCTCACTGGAGAGACGTAGGTTGAGAGGTGACCTGATAGAGGTTTATAAAATGTTGAGAAGAATAGATAGGGTGGACTCTCAGAGACTATTTCCCCAAGCTGAAATGGTCACTACGAGAGGACACAGATTTAAGGTGCAGGGAAGCAAATACAGAGAGGATGTTAGGGGTAAGTTTTTCACTCAGAGGACGGTGAGTGAATGGAATCGGCTGCCGTCGGAGGTGGTAGAGACGAACTCGCTGGGGTCTTTTAAAAGACTTCTGGATGAGTATATGGGAACGAATGGGATAGGGGGTTATAGATAGGTCTGCGGATTGGTAGATATAGATGTGATCGGCGCAACTCGTGGGCCAAAGGGTCTGCATGTGCTGTAGTGTTCTATGTTCTATGTAGGGTTTTGCTGAGACCATGGCTGGAGTACCCTGTGTATTTTTGTTCTGACAGAATAACATACTTACATTGGAGGGGATGCAGGAAAGATCTGAGTAGTGTGATTTCAGGGACAGGAGGGCTACCCAGTGAAGAGGAATTGAATAGAATGCGTCTGCACTTTCTGGAGTTTAGAAAAACGAGATATGATGTCACTGATTTCAGGTGTGGATCAGCCAGGAAATTTGATGTAAAGTTCAAAAAGGATGCTTCTCAATAATGGTGGAGCAGACTGAAGGGTTGCTCCTCTTCCTATTCTCCCTTGCATTCTAATGACTAGACCTATTTTATTTAACTTCTTTTCACAGACTCTGCATCTGTCCACCCACCCACACTTGCACACATACATGTACGCAAAGACATACACTCACACACGTGCTGCACACACATGAACACATGCACACAAACAAATGTGTGCACACAAACAAATGTGCGCACACACGCACAAACATATACGTGTGTGCACACACTCCCACACACACTCCCACACACCACACACACGGTTCAGCAATGCCACTTTCCTTCAGCCAGTGATCTTTGAGAAATTTATAAATGTTATTCTTGCATTCAAATTCTTCATAAGCTCCAGACCACTCGGTCCAATTGCTGAATGCTGATACACATGCTTCACAGAAACAGCTCCCCCATAGCACATCTAATTCCCAAATTCCACCCCTTCCTCCTCTATTCCCTTCTCACTGAAGTATCAAGCTCTCCCTTGCCTCATAGAGCCATTGAATTTTACAGCATAAAAAGAAGCCCTTCTGCATGATCATCAAGCACCCACCTATTCTAATCCCATTTTCCAGCACTTGGTCTGTAGCCTTGTATGCTATGGCATTTCAAATGCTCACCTAAATACTTGAATGTTGTGAGCATTCCTGTTTCTACAACTCCCCTTTGAGACAGTGAATTCCAGATTCCCACCATCCTGTGGTTGAAAGGGTTTTGTCTCAAATCCCCTCTAAAGCCCCTGCCCCTTACTTTAAATTCAAGATACATGCCAATGGCTTAAGATATTACTACCCAATCTCAATGAATGCTGATCTGTTGGAGGACAGTTCGACATGACAAAGAAGGGACTGATTCACATTGGCTGCATTGATTTCCAAAGTTCTCATCCTTGTTTTCAAGTCTCTCCATGGCTTTTTATTGACTGAGACCCTTGTTCCAATTGCTTGTCAGACACAGCACCATGATTCTTGAATCCAATCACATCTTTATCAAACAAAATATAAAATCCCAGTGCTTATCACTATGACAAGAGGGTAGCTGAGTAAAACACACACAAATGATTCTACCTTTTGTTTCCACCACTCTGGAACTCATTGTCTCAAGGGGGAGTAGAGGCAGCAACCCTCACAACATTCAAGAGATATTTAGGTGAGCAAATTCCTCAGCATAGGTTTAAACAAACAATACTTAACTTCCAGTAAAGTCGTGGAGACAACACCATCTAATCATACTGGCCAGGCACAAACGGGGGAATTAAACTCCATCTTAAAGCCAAAAGCTTGACGTTTCCTCCTACAATGGTTCTTCCTTCAGTTTATTGCTCATTTGGCTAAGTCTGTGATAATATTTATATCTTCCATGGTACTGTGTGTCTGCTTGCATTCCTGCATCCCGACAGATCACCACAGATGTCCGTGTTAATGGCATCCCATCCGTCACAGTCATTATTTCCTACTTCCCGTGTGATGGGCGAATGTTTACGACCATTTGTTCATTTCACACCTCTGGCATCTCAAACTGATAACAATCAGTTTCTGAAGTCCAGGGATCTTGTGCTGTCTTGTATCTGGTGGCAGAATGACCTGTGTGATTCCTTTTCATGTCTCTGTAGCTTAGCCATATTTCCCATCAGCCTCTAGTGTCTCTCTTTTACTGAGCCAAGTTGCCAGCTACATTTTGGGTTAGGGCCACACTCTCCTACAGCCCTTAAAATCTTTACATTTACACGAGTTCTGGCTTCTTGCCCATCTCCAATTTAAATCTCACCATGATTGGCGGCCATACCTTCAGCAGCTTGGTTCCTAAGCTCTAGAATTCCTTTTCTCAAGCTTTCCACCTCTTTCTGCTCCTTCAAGACGCCTCTCAAAATCTGCTTCTTTGACCAGATTTTTGAACCACTGCCATCTGTGCTTTGGTGTCAAATTCTGTCGATAACCGCTGTAAGACATTATGAAGCATTTTATTACTTTAATGGTGCTAGTTGGGTGACACAGTACTTAGCATTGCTTCTTCATAGCGCCAGGGACCCGGGTTCGATTCCTGGCCTCAGTTCACTGTCTGTATAGAGTTTGCACATTCTCCTCGTGTCTGCGTGGGTTTCCTCCGGGTGCTCTGGTTTTGTCCCACAGTCTGAAAGATGTGCAGGTCAGCTGTATTAGCCATGCTAGATTGCCAGTTAATGTGGTGGAGCTGGCAGAGTAAATACATGGGGTTACAGGGATAGGGACTGGGTCGAATTGTGGTCGGTGCAGACTCAGTGGGCTGAGTGGCCCCCTTCTGCACTGTAGGGATTCTATACAAATGCAGGCTGTTGCTGGAATGTCTGATTCTGGGAAAGAGCTGGGATCAGTGAACTGGGCTGGGAAAAAGGATATAGATTGATTGCGAATCAGGTGTCCGAGAGCAATGTTAATCTTGTCGGATCAAATGGGTTCCAAATCTGCGCAAAGATTATTTTGATGGGCAAATACAAGGTTTTAATCTGCTGCTTTTGCAATGTATTTAAATATTAGGAAGATGATAAATGTAACACGTCTCTCAACACCACAGATTGACATACTCTTTGCTGTTGCAGCTCAGAGCCTGACAGCTGAACTAGTGATTAATCATTACCATCTGCACAACAAAAATTGCACCTCTCCAGGGGTAGTTAAACAACACTAGGTTTCTGCTGAATATCGAGGCTGAAAGTGGTTGCTGTGAGGACTCAGGGTAGAATTATTTGAAGCTGTCTCGGCTCAGGTAGACCAGGCTTGTATTCCCTCGAGTGGAGATTAAAGGATGATCTCATTGAGGTGTTTATAATTAAAGGATACAATCAGTATAATAGACAGAAGCTATTGCTCTGGCATGTCAAGCTGCTTGTCTTACATCAGTGCTGGCTGCAAAGAAATGTCTTCCAATTAATTAAAGCGAGAACCAAAGTCATTTTCTCCGGGCATCGCCCCAAACTCTGTGCCCTCATCTTTTTCTCATTTGTATACTATGTAAAGTCCTGGCAAGACCATCATTCATTGTCCATCTTTAGTTGCTCTGATGAAGTCTGAGACTGAACTGTTTGCGAACTCGATCTTGTATTTGACCGAGGTGACACTTCTGTGCCATCACCGAGACTGCTCAGGCTATTCCCACCTCCACCCCTGTTCTTACCTCAATCTGTCTGCTGGTGAAACCCTCATCTGTGCGTTTGCTACTTCCAGGTTTAACCATTCCATTGCACTCCTTGACCAGTTTTCCACCTTGCACCCTTCTCAAACTCATTTATTTATTTATTAGTATCACAAGTAGGCTTACATTAACACTTCAGTGAAGTTACTGTGAAAATCCCATGGTTGACACACTGTTCAGGTACACTGAGGGAGAATTTAGCAAGGCCAGTGCACCTAACCAACACATCTTTCTGACTGTGGAAGGAAACAGGGGCACCCAGAGGAAACCCATGCAGACACAGGGAGAAAATGCAAATTCCACATAGACAGTGACCCAAGCTGGGAATCGACTCCAGGTCTCTGATGATGTGAGGCTATCTCTTCCAATTCTCTGTTGCTGGAATCCCTACTTGCTCTGAATCTTGTTCACTTGATAACCCCAAACTACTGGCCTATATCAACTGCCAACCCATCCGGATTTTAACATTCTCAGCCTTGTGTTCGAATTACTCCATTGCCTCATTCTTCCCTCTTCAACCTTAGAACCCTCCATAATCTCAACATTCCTCCAGTTCTAAACTCTTGAGTGTCTCCAATGTCCTTTGCTTCATCATTGACTCCCCCTGTGCCTTCAGCTGTCTATGCCCTAAGTTTGGAAGTTTCCTCTCTAAGATTCTCCACCCCCCTATCACTGTCAATCTTCCTGTATGCAACTCCTTAAAATCTACCACTTTGGCTAAACTTCTAACCCCCTGTTTTAATGACTCCCTATGAGACCCAGCACCAACTTTAATTTGATAAGACAGCTGTGAGGGATGCTGTCATGTTGAAGGCACTATATAAGTGCAAATTGATGTTGTTTCATAGCTTTGACTGAGACTCTGATATCATTTATCCAGTCAAAGCACAAGGAACATTATTGTAGGTTGGGTTAGTGTTTTATGGAGTCTGCCTGAACCATAAGTTTTGCACCTTGAATTTGGCTAAGATAAGCATGATTATGTTTCAATTTAACAACCCCCCAGGGAGCTTTTATCAAACACAGTTTATTCAAGAATATAGTTAACATGTATAGAAAGAAAAATTAGCAATACCTTTTAGCAATTACAAACAATAAAAAAAGAAAACAACCCTTAATTGAATATTAAAGCTATTCCAACAAACCAAAACCTTTCATAGATAAAACCCTTCTCACAGGTTTAACACAGCACGGATTGAAATCTCACTTGACTGGAGTTAAATCTTTTCGAAGCCTGAATTTTTCTTCTTGAAGGCAAAATGTTGCCTTGAGATAACCAGCAGCATTTCCAAATAGAAGGACACAGGGAGAGAGAGACTTCAGCTTCTTTTCTTGTTGATGCCCCTTCTAAAACTAAAAACTATACTGCAGCCTCAGAACTCTCAAAACTAAAACCTTAAACTCACTGGATAAAAAAAAAACTGT
Organism: Sphyrna mokarran; assembly: GCA_024679065.1. NCBI lineage: Eukaryota > Metazoa > Chordata > Chondrichthyes > Carcharhiniformes > Carcharhinidae > Sphyrna > Sphyrna mokarran. The sequence goes on along the minus strand of JAGIQG010000013.1, from coordinate 6,833,972 downwards.
CCAAAAACAGATTATCTTTTCTCTTAACAATGCAGGATCATAATACTAATCCAAGAATAAACCCAAAGGACCCCATTTAAGCTATTAAGAAGCAATAAAAGGACAATTCCAGTCAAGTCAGCAACAATGACATCACTGAAGCTGTGAGCTGCGTAATTCATGTTTTGAAAAAAAACTTTCTTAAAGGGACGCTAATGTCACATTATGAGAAATTGCACTCTCTGGCAGCAGACAGACTATTTTGAGGTTGAAATGAAAATGTTTTTGTCTAAGCTGGACATCCCTTCCTGATTGTCCTATCATCTTCTAAAATTGAAGATTAATGACTCAAATATTCCTGTGAACATAACCCAGAGTGAAAGCTCATATGCGTCCCCTTGCTCTGTTTTAGCTGAACTCAAGATGAGCTATTGACAATATGTGCGCAGTCTGTATCTTGAGCTTTGCAGCACTGGCTGGACATGTGTCTAATCGTTGTATCTCCTGACCTGCTACTTCCAACATGCTTCCTCCCTCACTGTCACCATTGGTCATAAGGCAGACATTCATATGGGCACCTCTTTTCCACTCTAATTGCAAAGCAAATAGATGATTCAATCCCAGATTTGGGGATTCTATATACAGTCAAATAACCATTTTTCCATGTCTGATGCTATTCTAACCAATAAACAGCTACGTCAAACACAATTTAATAAAATACATGTCAAGGCTCTGAGCCAATCCTGCAAGTTTGACAATGCTAACCCGCAACCTGTTTTCCTGAAGGAACACACCTCTTACTTTATTTTCTCTTTGTCTTTCCTGTTAAATATGTTGTGTTCTCTGATATAACACTTTAATCAATCTACCACCATGCTAAATGGGATAGATCCTCGACAGATCTAGCAACTTAAAACGGGGCATGCATGAGGTACGGTGGACCATCAGCAACAGCAGAATTGTACTGAATCCCAATCTGTGATCTCGTGGCCTGGCATATCTCCCACTTTACCATGACCACACTACCACCAAGCCAGGGGATCAACCCTGGTTCAATAAAAAATACAGTAGAGTGTGCCGGGAGCACCACTATGCTTTAATAAAAATGAGGAATCAACACAGGATTGCTGCCGCAACCAGTTGTGAATGGTGGTGGACAATCAAACAACTCACTGGAGAAGAAGGCTCCACAAATATTCCCCTTCTCAATGCTAAGGGAACTCAGTATATCAGTGCAGAAGGTAAAGCTGAAGCATTTGCAACAATCTTCAGCCAGAAGTGCTGAGTGGATGACCCAGCTCAGCCTTCTCCAGAGGTCCCCAGGACTATGGATATCAGTCTTCTGCCAATTCGATTTTCTCCATGTAATATCAAGAAATGGTTGGAGGCACTGGATACTGCAAAGGTTATGGGTCCTGACAACAGTCTGGCAATAGTACTGAAGACTCATGCTCCAGAACTTGCCGCGACACTAGGCAAACTGTTCCACTACAGATACAACACTGGCATCTATCAAGCAACGAGGAAAATTGCCAAAGTATGCCGTGTACACAAAAGGCAAGACAAATCGAACCCAGCCAATTACCATTCCATCAGTCCACCTAATCATCAGTAAAATGATGGAAGGGTCATCAACAGTGCTATGAAGCAGCACTTGCTTTGCAATAATCCTTCTCACTGATGCTCAGTTTGGGTTCCACCTGAGTTATTCAGCTCCTGAGGGAAATGAGCAGCACTATCACAAGATGGAGTTAAGAGCAAGAGCATTTCCAGTTCCTGAGATACACAGCGCAGAAGGGTATCATTTCATCTGTTGTGTCTCTCAGAAAAAAATATCCACATAATTACATATTAGCACAGAGTTTGAGTATTGCTGAAAATTACACATACTGTTGAAGCTTTTCATCTTGCATTCATCACGACAGATGCAGGAATACCAAATAGCATGAGAAGAGGGAGCTGATTGTTTAGCAGATTGACTCTGATTGGTCAAGACATTGTCATAGAGATTACACCATGGAATTATACCTCCCCAGAGGTGTTTGGAAAGTGCCATACAAATGCAAATCTCCCTTCCTTCCTTTGTCTCTTCTGTCCTCTCTCTCTTCCATCAGTCTCTCCCATCCCTCTCGCCCTTCGTCTCTTCCCTCCATGAGCTGAGCACACATTATTTACTGAATTATGGTGTGACCATAAGTGTGACATTTGTATTGTAAGCAGCAGAGGCAAGAATTGGTAACTTTTAGTCAAATACATGCCAAGCAGAATGGTATCCACTTGGGAAACACAAGGAATGTAAGGAACAAAAATGGGGATCAGTACAAGAAATGCCCAAGTAAGCTAAATTATGAACTATGAATTAGGAATCTAATGTTTGGAACCCAAAGTGCCAATTACTTCTATAGGTGACAGAAATGAAGACATTGTGAAAAGGTAGACTTGATTTGCTTTGACCTGATTTATTATTGTTACGTGTAATAATATACAGTGATAAGTATTGTTTCTTGTGCACTGTATGAAGTATACCATACATAGAGAAGGAAAGGAGAGTGGACTCAGGTTTGATTCTAGCCTTTGCACATTCTCACTGTGTCTGCTTGGGTTTCCTCTGGGTGCTCTGGTTTCCTGCCACATCCAGAGATGTGTAGGTTAGGTGAATTGGCCATGTTAAATTGCCCCCTTGTGTCCAAAGTTGTGTAGGTTATTTGGTAATGTGTCTTTGGGAATGTGTGGGTTGTAGGGATAGGGCAGGAGAGGGACCTGAGTAAGGTATTCTATCAGAGAGTAAATACGGTGCAAACTCAACAGGCCAAATGGCCTCTGCACTGTAGGGATGCTATGATCCTGTGATAACACAGTATTGGCACCATTTAGTGGACATGGTGGGTTCAAGACCTTTGTCCTGCCAATTAGTACTGGAGGGCAGGATGCCCATCACTGACCCTGCAGGCCGTGACCCTGAACAAGGTCACCATCAGATCTTAAAGGGTCCCCTGGCCTGGGACAACGTCTGGCAATGTGTCAGATTGATCAATCGAAGAAACAAGAGCAAAGAAAATTGTGGCACAGAAACAAACTCTTCGGCCCTCTAAGCCTGCATGGACCATGCGCCCATCTGAATTAAAACCCTTTATCCTTCCGGAGACGATATCCTTCTATTCCCATCCTATTTGTGTATTTGTCAAGATCCCCCCTCAAAAGTCATGATCATACCTGCTTCCAGTACCTTCCCCCAGCAACGAGTTCCAGGCAGCCCCACTCTCTGTATAAAATTTTGCCTCGTCTATCTCCTTTAAATCTCGCCTTTTGCACCTTAATCCTTTCCCTCCTAGTAATTGACTCTTCCACAATAGCTTCTGACTATCCACTCTGTCCATGCACCTCATAATCTTGTAGACTTCTATCAAGTGGCCCCTCAACCTTTGTCATTCCAGTGAGAATAAACCAAGTTTCTCCAACCTCTCCTTTAGTGGATTAACTACACAGGGAGAAGGTTTGTGCATTTTCCAATTTGACTAGGCAAGTGCATTTAAATTGTAAACCGATCTCCCTCAACCATGTTAAAATGCATAGGTGGTAGAAATTTTAAAACTTGGCAAGTCTGCTGCCTTTTGGCATTTGTCCATTTGTTACATGTTGCCACACAGCGAAGATGTGAGTGCCTTTGGGGCGAGGGGAGAGAGGTACCAGGAGGGCCAGTTCACCCCTGGTTCAGTGAGGCTGCCCATGGTGTACTCCTGCACGCAGCTGATGATTGATGCGAACAGCTCATGCCAAGCACCAGCAAGAGGAGAAATCCCAGCCAGACTCGTGCCATGCAAGGGAGGTGGGCAAAGAGATAAACACTGTGGGCATGGTGAGAAGGGCATGATCTCAGTGCCACAGAAAGTTCAATAGCCTCATGAGGATGAGGGTCAGAATGAGCAATCCTAATCTAGTATGGTACAGGTTCCAGTCATGAATGAGGCCCCTCTGAGTCAGAGGAGACCTCCCCCCTCAAGATGAAAGGGTCTCCACGAGGTTCCTTTGCTAATTCCTGCAGTCTCTGAGGTATTAACTACAAGGCTGAGGCTCTGGTCTCAGCTGCAGTTTTAAATCGCTCCCAAACAAGCTTTCCCATTTTTAAAAAAAACAGATTCCCCACCTGGTGTGATTCTCACCCGGAGGCGTATTATTGCCATCAGAGCTTATTATTGCTGCTAGTTGGGTCGTTAATGATAATTGCCTTCCCAGTAGTCATTTGCATAAGGCAGACTGGTTTCTGACTTTTTGACCTGTTCACCTACCCTATTATCACAAATTGGCACAGTCGTGTCCGAAACTGTACCCCATACACCCAATATTATGCCACTCAAAGCGATGGACACCCCAATCTGGGTGAGTATTATTCAGCCCCTCACTTTTCCTAACTGTTATTTTCACTTGTTCATCTGTAATTGCAGTCCTGGCCTCAACTAACATTGACACCAACATTTGAGCTTATGTCTTTGACGGAGTAAAATGTCCCAACATGCTTTGTAGGAGTGTTTTCTGTTGACATTTGATGTTGATTTGATTTATTATTGTCACATGTATTAGGCAGAAGGATAAAATACCTCAAAGGTAGTAATTTCTGGACTACAACGGCACCACATGCTACTGAGAGGTGGAATAGGAAGATTAAGCAGATGAATACGTAGCTTGGGGTTTAGATTTTTGGATCATTAGAATCTATTCTGGGGAAGGGCTGACCTGTTGAAGAGGGACGGGTTACACCTGAACTTAGAGGGGAGAATAATATCCTGCAGGGAGATTTGCTAGAACCACTCAGGAGGGTTTAAATTAGTTTGGCGGGGAGGGGTGGAAGGAGCGGTTGGACCCAAAGCAGTTGGGAGACTGAAGAGAAGGTTGAGTACAGCACAGAAGTTGAAGAGAGCACATTAAAAAGTAAAGGTAATGTCAGTAATCCTAATACAGACAGATCAGGAAAAAACAAGGCAGAGAACAAGGGAAATTCAGATTAATTTATTGCATTTATTTCAGCGCAAGAGGCCTGAGGGGCAAGGCAGATGAATTCAGGGCATAGGTGGATACATGGGGTTTGGATATCACAGCAATTACTGCAACATGGCTAAGGGAAGGACAGGACTGCTAGCTCAATGTCCCAGGGTACAGATGCTTTTGGAAAAATAGAGCAATAGGTAAGAGAGGAGGGAGAGTTGCACCTTTGAGGAAAATGTCGTGGCAGTACCAAGAGGGGATATATCCGAGGGTTCGCCCACTGGGTCTATATGGGTTGAACTGAGAAATAAGAAGGGGTAAATCACTTTGATAGGTCCCCAAATAATCGGCAGGAAATTGAGGATCAAATATGAAAGGAGATAGCTCCAAGAAAAATAGAGTGGTCATAGTAGGGGATTTTAACTTTCCAAACATTGACTGGGACAAGTGTAGTGTTAGGGGCTTGGATGGTGAGAAATTTGTTGAGCGTATTCAGGAGGAATTTCTCATTCAGCATGTGGATTGTCAATCTAGAGAGGGGACAAAACTTGACCTCCTTTTGGGAAATAAAAAACGGCAAGTGACAGAAATGTTACTGAGGAATCACTTTGGGACAAGTGACCATAATTCTAATAGTTTTAAGATAGCTATGGAGAATGATAGGTCTTATGCAAAAGTTAGAATTCTAAATTAGGCCGTCTAATTTTGATGGTATCAGGCAGGAACTTTCAAAAGTTGATTGAGGAAGTCTGTGGGAAGGCAGAGGGACATTCCTCTTAGAGCAAAGGGAAGTTGTCCTTCTTTTTCAGGCCTCAATATCCTGGTAGAAGTAGGAAACCCTGGATGATTCAGGATATTGAGGCCTGAAAAAGAAGGAGGCACATGACATGCAGAGGCAGCTGAGATCAGATAGATCCCTTGAAGAGTATAAGGGTGTAGGAGTAAAGAGAGAAATCAGGAGGGCAAAAAGGGATATGAGATGGCTCAGGAGTGGCCTTATAGAGGCCTATAAAATAATGAGGGGCATAGATCAGCTGAATAGTCAATTCCTTTTCCAAGGTAGGGGAGTCTAAAACTAGAGGGTTTAAGGTGAGAGAAAAAAGGTACAAAAGAGTCCAGAGGGGAATTTTCTTCACGCAGAAGGTGATGGGTGTCTGGAAGAAGTTGTCAGATGTTGTAGTCGAGGCGGGTACAGTTTTGTCTTTTAAAAAGAATTATGGGATATAGGCTAAACACGGGCAATTGAGACTAGCTTAGGCATTATAAAAAAGGGGCAGCATAGATAAGTTGGGCCAAAGGGCCTGTTTCCATGCTGTAAATCTCTATGTATTATCATGCAGTGAAAAACATTATTTCTTGCATGCTGTACAGACAAAGCATACCATTCATAGAGAAGGAAATGTGAGAGTGCAGAATGTAATGTTACAGTTATAGCTAGTGTGTAGAGAAAGATCAACTTAATGCGAGGTAGGTCCATTCAAAAATCTAATGGCAACAGGAAAGAAGGTATACTTGAGTCGGTTGGTACGTGACCTCAGAGTTTGTATCTTTTTCCCGATGGAAAGGAGGTGAAAAGGAGAATGTCCGGGGTGTGTGATGTCTTTAATTATGCTGGCTGCTTTATCGAGGCAGCGGGAAGTGTAGACAGAATCAGTGGACGGAAGGTTGGTTTGCATGACGGGAGGCTGGTTTGACAGGGAGCAGCTTAGTTTTTGTAAATTTCACAGGATGTGGATGTCATTAACAAGGCCAGCATTTGTTGTCTATCCTTAATATTTCTTGAGGGCAACCACATTGTGAGGGTCTGGAGGTCTGGAACAATGACCAGCAACCCAGGCTAGTGAGATTGAAATCAGGTTTGTTCAGTAGCCATAGAAACATCGAGGATAGAAGCAGGAGTAGGCTATTCAGCCCTTTGAGCCTGCTTTGCCATTCATCTTGATTATGGCTGATCATCAAATTCAATATTCTGATTCTCTCCTTCCTCCCATATCCCTTGATTCTTTTAGTGCCAACAGCTATATCTAATTTCTTCTTGAAATCACATGTTTTGGCCTCAGCTACATTCTGTGGTAGTGAATTTCACACATTCATTACTTTCTTGGTGAAGAAATTTCTCCTCACCTCAGTTCTGAAAGTTTGGGCAGCACGGGAGCACAGTGTTTAGTACTGCTGCTTCACAGCTCCAGGGACCTGGGTTCGATTGCTGGCTCGGATCACTATCTGTGTGGAGTTTGCACATTCTCCTCGTGTCTGTGTGGGTTTCCTCCAGGTGCTCCAGTTTCCTCCCACAGTCCAAAGATGTGCAGGTTAGGTTGATTGGCCATGCTAAAATTGCCCCTTAGTGTCCTGAGATGCAGTAGGTTAGAGGGATTTAGCAGATAAAATATGCAGGGCTATGGGGAGGTAGAGTCTGGGTGGGATTGTGTAGGCACAGACTCAGTGGGCTGAAGAGCCTCTGTTTGCACTGTAGGCTTCTATGATTCTTTGATTACCCCTTTTCCTTAAACTATAAGCCCTAGTTCTGGACTTTCCCACCATTGGGAACATTCTTTCTGAATCTACCCTGTTTAACCCTATTAGAATTTTATAAGTTTCTATGAGATACCCTCTCACTCTTCCAAATCCCAGTGAATATAATCCTAACTGACTTAGTCTCTCCTATATGACAGACCTGCCATCCCAGGAATCAGTCAGGTAAAATTTTATTGTGCTCCCTCTATAGCAAGGACATTCTCCCTCAGATAAGGACACGTTAACTTCACACAATACTCCCAGTTTGGCTTTACCGATGTCCTATACAATTGCAGCAAACATCCCTATCCTTTTATTCAACCCTCTTACTATGAAGGCCAACCCATTTGCTTCTTCACTGCCTGTTGTATACCCCCATGAATAAGATTAAATACATTTAATACATACCAAATATTTTATAATGAATTATAGAAAATGCTTGATCATTTATATGTTAATAGAACTACTGTCAACTTCAAATGGGAAAGACCAAAGAAATATTGACACTTTGGAGACAGAGGGAGTTCACAGTTCTCACAGTTAATGTTGTGAGTAATCAGCATGGACCTCACTTCACTTGCCTTTGCTTCACATGCGTCATTTCAGACATACCGGTGGGAAAATTACTGCACAGTCAGAAATCAGCAAAATGTGATAACCCTGCCCATGAACTACTGTCAACAAATTGTCTCGTGGGCTGCATTCAGAACCAAAATGGGCCTCATATGGCCCCTAGACCGCAGATTGCCCACCATTGGTCTAGAGTCCCATGTTGGTCAGACTGGGTAAAGATGGCAGATCTCCTTCCCTCAAGAACTGCTCACAGCGCCAGGGACCCGGGTTCAATTCCCAGCTTGGGTCATGGTCTATGTGGAGTTTGCACATCTTCCGTATCTCTGCATGGGATTCCTCCGCGTGCTCCGGTTTCCTTCCACACTCCAAAGATTAGGGTTGGTTGGCTGTGCTGAACTGTTCCCTTGGTGTCAGAGATGAGTAGGGTAAATAAGTAAGGTTATGGGAATAGGGCCTGGATGGGATTGAGTGCAGTGCAGACTCAGTGGGCCGAATGGCCTCCTTCTATGTTGTAATGATTCCATGATTCTATGATTCCAAGAACATTGGTGATAGGTTTTTACAACAATCAATGATATTTTCAACAGTAACCATTACTGGAATTAGCTTTCAATTCTGGATTTGAACCCAAATTCCCAGAGGATATGCCTGGATCTCTGGATTACTAGGCTAGTGACATCACCAGTCGGCCACCATCTCCCTTCTAAACAAGGATCAGAGCTAGGGAACCAGATATTTGGTCAGTTTCAAGGGGCATCTTCAAGAAGGAAAGAGAGTTGGAACAGTTTAAAGTGGGAATTGGGCCCGCGTTTGCTGAAGGTACGTTCACTAATGGTAGAGAGATTAAAATTGGGAACATTCACGAGGGCAGAATCGGAGAAAAGTAGAGATCACAGAGAAATGTAAGCTTGAAGAGGGGTGTAGGAGAAGGCAAAAGAGCAATCATGGCAGTGTTTGAAAATATGGATGAGAATTTTAACGCCAAGACATTGCCGGAGATTAGCGAGCTCAGAGGGTGATGGGTGAGGGGGACTCGGAGCAAGCTGGGACATGGGTAGCATACAAAGACCTGTAACTCTCCAACCTGTACAGTTTGCTATTCCACTGGATGGTGTTTATGCCAATTGAACTGCCAAGGGACTTGCATTCCTGTTGTCTAATGGAATGTTAGTGCTGTTACATTGATTTCTGTCTCCCCATTGTTTTAATTACAATGAACATGCATTAATGTTTCAAGGTAAGAACAGATTCAACATGAATAGTGAACTAAAGCCTGCATGCTTCAAAAAGCTTGATAAAGCCTTTTTTTTCTCTCCCTCTCACGGATTCCAAGCGTCTGAAACATATTTTGCTGTTAACTCATTTAATATCTCTTACTTGCTTTGTATCTGGCTTTAATTCAATTAAATTTCATGTACTGGAATGGAACTGAATTGAATTAAGTCTTCGCTCTGCTATTTTTCTCTCATTCTGCACCAGAAATAAAATCCACTGCAGATAAAAATGCATTAGGGATTTATAGATGTGAATGGCTAACCACAGTACCATAGACCCACAATGATTGACTGAGATTGTCACTCACGATCAGATTAAGGAATTAATCCATTAACTGTACTTCTATTATGCGTGGTGTTCGCCAATTGTAATTGGATTTGCTCCTGTATTTGAAGCACTGTTAATCAGTCCCTTGTTTCAAGCCTTGTATTTTCTCCGAATTAAACTATGATCTAATTGATCAGTGGGTGAATTCAAGTTTAATTGTCAACTTTATAATTAAGAGTCCTTTTAATATTCTGTCTGCGGTGAGTTACTGGTATTTGTTTGTTTCTATCTGGCTGGTGTCCAGGGTCTCCAACTCTGACTGAATGCATTCTGGAAATTTTGCCAAGTGACCTCTAAAACAGCAAGCACTCCCCCACCATCACTCTCACCATCCCTCTCCCCGACCCATCCTGCCAGCGCCCTGTTCTCCCCTCACCGTCCCACACTGCACCATTGGCACATCCACGCCTGAAATAGCCGTCCGACACACACTCAATTTGAGAGTGAACAAACTGACTTCAGGAGCCATAGTCTTCCATCTCCACCACCTTGCCTGACACCAACCTCTCTCCCCATTCCTCCCTCCTACTTCAACTCATCAGCAGCTAAAACTCTCATCCATTCCATTGGTATAGAATCGCTGTAATGGAGAAGGAGGCCATTTAGCCCATCACAATCCCACCCAGGACCTATTCCTGTGGCCCCACATATTTACTCTGCTAATCCTCTGACACTAGGGTCAATTTAGTACGGACAATCAACCTAACCCATACATCTTTGGACTGTAGTAGGAAACTGGAGCACCCAATGGAAACACATGCAGACATGGGAAGAATGTGCCTCATATAGCATGACCCAAGCCAAGTTCCTGGTGCTACGAGACAGCAGTGCTAACCATTGTGCCACTGTGCCACCCCAGTGGCATCTCAAAGTTCGACTATTCCAGTGTATTCTTCTTCAGCTTCCCATGTTCTACCTTCTGTAGACTTGAACCGTCAGACTTTTGAATGGACCTATCTTATATTAAGCTGATCTTTCTCTACACCCTTCTATGACCATAGCACTACACTCTGCACCCTCTCCTTCCCTTCTCTCTTATGTCTATGAATGATATGCTTCTTCTGAATAGCACTCAAGAAAAATGCTTTTCACCATGTGTGCCAATGCATGTGACAGTAATAAATCAGATCAAATCAAATCAAACCCTCCAAAACTCTGCCATCTATCTCTTAACTCACATCAGGTTCTATCACTGATTTTTGTGTATTTTTAAGGCAGAGCTGGTTAGATTCATGAGCAGGCTGTTCAAACCCATGAACTCAGTCGATAGGGAGAATTTGCATTTGCGGAGGGATTTAGAATCAGAAGTCAAAAGTTAATACTGTGAATAATAAAGGTGAAGGATAAAGTTACGCTGCACTTGGAATATAGTGTTCAATTTTGACTGCCTCTGAGGAGTGGATATCACCCACAGTGCTATTAGGGAGAGAATTCCAGGATTTTGACCCAATGACAGTGAAGGAAGGTGACATATTTCCAAGTCAGGATGGTAAGTGACTTGGAGGAAACCTCCAGGAGATGGTGTTCCAGGTACCTTCAGTCTTTTCCTTGTAGATGGTAGTGGTCATGGGTTTGGAAGGTGCTGTCGAAGGAGCCTTGGTCAGTTCCTACAGTGCATCTTTTAGATGATACACAGTGCTGCCACTGTTAATCGGTGACGGAGGGATTGAATGTTTGTGGAAGGGATTGCAATTAAGTGAGCCACTTTGTCCTGCATTGTGTTAAGTGTTGCTGCACTCATCCAGGCAAGTGGGGAATATTCCATCACACTCCTGATTTGTGCCTTGTAGATAGTGAACGGTCTTGGGGATAGTGAGGGTCAGAAAGTGAATTATTGACCACTGGATTCCTAGTTTTTGACCTGTTCTGGCAGCCACAGTATTTATGTGGTTAGTGCAGTTCAGTTTCTGGTCAATGTTAACCCCTGAGGATGTTGATAGTGGGGGGAATTCAGAGATGATAATGCTATTGATTGTCAAAGGACAATGATTCAATTCTCTTTTGTTGGAGATGGTCATTGCCTGGCAGTTGTGTGGCATGAATGTTACTCAGCACTTGTCAACCCAAGACTAGATATTGTCCAGATCTTACTGCATTTGGTCATGAACTGCTTCAGTATTTGAGGAGTTGCGAATGGTGCTGAACATTGTGCTGCCATCAACAAACATCCCCACTTTTGACTTTATGATGAAGCAAAGGTCATTGATGAAACAGATAAAAGTAGTTGGGCCCAGGACATTACCCTAAGGGACTCCTGCAGAGATGTTTTGGAATTGAAATGATCGACCCAATCACCATCTTCCTTTATGCCAGGTAAGACTCCTTCCAGTGGAGATTTTTCCCCTCATTCTCATTGACTTCAGTTTTACTAGGATTCCTTAATGCTATTATTGGTCAAAAGCTGTCTTGATGTCAAGGACAGTCATTCCCATCTCACCTCTGGCATTCAGCTGTTTCGTCCATGTTTGATCCAAGTTGTTGAGATGTGAAATTCATTACCTGAAAGACAGTGGAAGCTGATTCAATAGTAATTTTCAAACAGAAAGTACATATACATTTGAAAGAGAGAAGATTTGCAGGGCTATGGGGACAGAGCTGGTGCACTGGGACTAATTAAATGTTTCATACAAAAGGGCCTGTACAGATACAATGGGTAGAATGGCCTCTTTCTGTAGAGTATCATTGGAGAAGGGAGTGAATTAATGGCTACAACCCCAGCCACTCTTTGGCAAACAATGTCAAGAGATAAAAGACATAAAAATAAATAAGGCAAAAAAAGACCTCAGCAAGTCTGTAACTATTTTCTTTTACGATAGGGTTCACAAAGCAATTCAGATGAAGGCATTTTTCTTTTAATATTGATCTGCTGAGCTTTGAGGAGGACTTGGTAATGAATTGTACCACCTTTGGAATCCTACTTTACAGCATTTCCCTTCCTTATATAATTATATATTTTTCACTGTCTCTCTCTTTTGTCTCTCGTTCTTCTTTCTCTTTTTCTTTCTTACTTTCCTTCTCTTTCCCTTCTGTTCATTCTCACTTTTCTTTTCTCTTTCCTTCTTTCTTTCTTTCTTTCTTTCACTCTCTCTGTCCTTCAGGTCCCCTTTGCCCAGAAGCAATCAAGTTGAGAGCTTTTTAATGCCCGTGTAATGTATATGTTGAGCACAAGGCAAGATTGAAGGAATGGGGAGGTCCTCTCGACCTTCATAGAGTGATGCTCAAGGGTCATTGTGCTAAATGGTGGAATTAGTTTTAGTTGAAGTACAGTTCTTGGAGAAAAAAACGCTGACCAATTTAAAAGATTGGAAGCTTTGAAGTGCAGCTCCGACGCTGATGTCAAGTGTTTCGCATGAAGTTGGCATTATCTTGGCTGCCTTCCAACAGTGATGGGAATACCACCTCAGTAAAACACTTTCTCTTTCGCCTTCCCACAGTCCATTTTGTTAGTGCTGTAGCTTTTTGGCTGTCATCAGGAATCTAGACAGATTAAGAGGTCGTGTCCACGGAAACGACTTGCACTGTTGCAGTAAAAACGGAAGGTACTGGAAAAACTCAGTAAGCCTGGCAGTATTTACAGAGAGGCAGAAACAGAGGGTAGGATTTTCCGATCCTTCCATTGGCAGGATTCTCCCATTGAAGGCGACTCCTACCCACAGAGGGCATCCCAGCAACGGAACAGACCAGTCATGCAAAACACCGTAGACATCAGTGGGAGCAACAGATCTTCCCAGTAGGTCAATGTTGAGCTGCCTCCACAGCTGGAAAACAGACCAGGGGGGCTGGAACATCTCACTCAGGGTAAACATTTTGAGTTCAGTATGACCTTTCTTCTTAGAAACCGATTATCAGAACTGGCCATTGGCCTGAAATATGAACTATCATTCTCCCTCCCTCTCCACAGATGCTACAGACCCACTGAGCTTTCCCAGCACTTTCTGTTTTTATTTCAGATTCCCGATATCTACATTTATTGCGGCATTTCTGCAGTGCCTCTCCCAACTTCAAGAGGTGTCGAAGCACATTGCAGCCAATCAAATCTTTTTCTTGATGTACTGTTGGGAAGCCTGATCGCCAACTCATGCACCATAAGGTCTCACATAGAACAGCGGGATAAATTAGCAGATGATCCATTTCTTTTTCACTGGCTGAGGGATAAGTATTGGCCCAAGATGTAAATGAGAGAGAAGAATCTTTCTGAATGTCTGTGACAGCTGCTCATACAATAAAGTGGCTGGCCCATTCAAATGGAAATTTTACCATGCCTACCTCAGTATTTGTACTATTCTGTCTACATGTGTATGCGTATGAGTATTGGCCCTTTGGCTAAGATCAAACATCAGATCAAGCCTGAGATGGGGCAATACCTTATCTTGGCAGCTTGGACCTTGTTTGTTTCGCTTGTGGGGACCATGAATTGGATTCAGTTTGAATTTGATTGGTTTTTGGAGCAAGCAAGGAGATGATTAGGGGTTTTGTAACATTGTGTTTGTCTGTGTGTCCAGTGTATGAGTATTCATGATGTGGAGATGCCGGCATTGGACTGGGGTGAACACAGGAAGAAGCCTCACGACACCAGGTTAAAGTCCAGCAGGTTTATTTGATAACACAAGCCACGAGCTTTTGGAGCGCTGCCCCTCCATCAGGTGAGTGGGAGTTCTGTTCACAAACAGGGCATATAAAGACACAAACTCAGTTTACAAAATAATGGTTGAAATGCGACTCTTTCCAGATAATCAAGTCTTAAAGGTACAGACAATGTGAGTGGAGAGAGGGCTAAGCACAGGTTAAAGAGATGTGTATTGTCTCCAGACAGGACAGTTAGTGAGATTTTGCAAGGCCAGGCAAGTCGTGGGGGTTACGGATAGTCTGACATGAACCCAAGATTCCAGTTGAGGCTATCATTCTGTGTGCAGAACTTGGCTATCAGTCTCTGCTCAGCGACTCTGTGTTGTGTGTTGTGAAGGCCGCCTTGGAAAACACTTACCTAAAGATCAGAGACCTCTGACCAATAAATCATTCCTAAAGAGTTAATGACTGGTTGCTTTGTGAATATGTATCCTGAGGTCCACAGTTACTGCAGCTGTGTGTCAAGTAACTATGTATTAGTCCATCAGTCTACCAGTCACATGGACAGCAGTGAAATATACACTGGTGAAACTCCAGCACCGTATTCTCAAGTGTGATTACTCCTGACTTGTGAGAACCATAAGTCATGAGACACAGAATAATGTTCTGGGGAATAATTCCAGTCCCACCATTGTGAATTCGATAAAAAAAAATCTGGAATTAGAAGTCTAATTGTGACCATGAAACCATTGTTGATTGTCATAAAAATCTATTTGGTTCACTAAAATCCTTATAAAATATAGGAGCAGAATTAGGCCATTCAGCCCATTGAGTCAACTCCGCCATTCGATCATGGCTGATATGCTCCTCATCCCCATTTTCCTGACTTCTCCCTATAACCCTTCAAACCATTACCAATTAAAAATCGGTCTAATTCCTCCTTAAATTTACTAACTGTCCCAGCATCCACCGCAGCAAATTCCACAGATTCACATCTCTTTAGGAAAATTTCTCCTCAACTTTGTTTTAAATTTGCTACCCTTTATCTATGATCTCTCGTCCTCAGAATGCCCCACAAGAGGAAGCATCCGCTCCACATCCTATTTATCCATACCTTCTATCATCTTGCATACCTCAATTTGATCTCCCTTTATTCTTCTAAATTCCAGAGAGTATAGGCCTCAACTGTTCAATTTCTCTTCAGACGACAAACCCCTCAGGGAAGGAAATCTGCCATTTTTTTCTGACCTGGTCTTTATGTGACTTCAGACTGACAGCAATCTGGTTGACTCTAAACTGTCCTATGAACAGTTTCAGGGGGAACTAGGGATGGACAATAACCATCTCCCATGAAAGAATTTAAATAGAGTGTGCATCAGTCTGTATGAGTCTGTGGACGCGATCTTACCAGCAGTTCACACCATGCTTCCACTGCTGGGAGGTCAGTGCATTTGACACCCAATCAAATGTCCGTTTGCTATAGTGGGATAGGAAAATCTTACCAGCATGAATGGTGGTAACTTTCCAGCCTGTGTTTCTGTTTATCTGCCTCTTTAGCTCATTCCCTGAGAGTTGATTGCAAAGATTTATTTTGCCTAGGTTCAGCTGCAGGTCAGCCTTAGTCTGACTAAATAGCAGAGCTGGCTTGAAAGGTTATTCCAATACAACAATATTTTTCTGTAGCACCTTTAATGTAGCAAAGCATCCCTACTGTTACCAACAAAATTTGACCCTGAGCTACAGAAGAGCAGATGACCAAAAAGTTGGTCAAAGAGTGAGGATTGAGGAATACTTTACTGAAGGAGAGCGAGGTAGAGAGGCAGAAAATTTTAGCGAGGGAATCTGAGAGCTAAGAATCATATCAACTATTCATGGAGCAATTATAATATGAGATGCTCAAAAGTCCAGAATTGGAGGAATGCAGATATCTCACTGGGTTTGAGAGCTGGAGCTTATTGAGGTCAGGAGGGGTGAAGCCATGGAGGGATTTGAAAACATTGAAACTTGAAAATATGTGTGTTCCTGTTTATGTGTACATGTGTGAGTCTGTGTTTATCTGTAATTGTATGTGTTGTGTGTATTTGTATATGTTTGTGTGTGTATTTGTATATGCTCATCAGTGTGTGTATATTTGTATATGTGTTTGTGTGTATTTCTATATGTGTGACAGTGTGTGTGTATTTGTATATGTGTGTCAGGTTGTGTGTATTCATATACATGTGTCAGTGTATGTCTATATGTGTGTGTCTGTATTTGTATATGTGTGTCAGTGTGTGTGTGTGTATTTGGGTAAATGTGTCAGTGTGTGTGTATTTATATATGTGTGTTAATGTGTGTGTATTTATATATATGTGTCAGTGTGTGTGTATTTGTGTAAGTCCGTCAGCGTGTGTGTATTTGTATCTGTGTGTCAGTGTGTGTGCATTTGTATATATGTGTCATGGTGTGTGTATTTGTGTAAGTGCATCAGTGTGTATGTATTTGTATATGTGTGCCACTGTGTGTGCATTTGTGTATGTGTATCAGTGTGTGTGTGTTTTTGTGCATGTGTGTCTGTGTGTGTGTATTTGTATATGTGTGGCAGTGTGTGTGTATTTGTGTATGTGTGTCAGTGTGTGTGTATTTGTATATGTGTGGCAGCGTGGTTGTATTTGTGTATGTGTGTCAGTGTGTGTGTATTTGTGTATGTGTGTCAGTGTGTGTGTATTTGTATGTGTGTCAGTGTGTGTGTATTTGTATATGTGTGTCAGTGTGTGTATGTATGTCAGTGTGTGTGTATTTGTGCATGTGTGTCAGTGTGTGTATTTGTGTATGTGTCAGTGTGTGTGTATTTGTGTATGTGTGTCAGTGTGTGTGTATTTGTGCATGTGTGTCAGTGTGTGTATTTGTGTATGTGTCAGTGTTGTGTATTTGTGTATGTGTGTCAGTGTGTGTGTATTTGTGTAGTGTGTCAGTGTGTGTGTATTGTATATGTGTGTCAGTGTGTGTATTTGTGTATGTGTCAGTGTGTGTGTATTTGTATATGTGTGTCAGTGTGTGTGTATTGTGTAGTGTCAGTGTGTGTGTATTTGTATATGTGTGTCAGTGTGTGTGTATTTGTGTACGTGTCAGTGTGTGTGTATTTGTATATGTGTGTCAGTGTGTGTATTTGTGTATGTGTCAGTGTGTGTGTATTTGTATATGTGTGTCAGTGTGTGTATTTGTGTATGTGTCAGTGTGTGTGTATTTGCGTATGTGTGTCAGTGTGTGTGTATTTGTGTATGTATCTGTGTGTGTGTATTTGTGTATATGTGGCAGTGTGTGTGTATTTGTATATGTGTGTCAGTGTGTATAAGACAGAAAGCCTCTGCTAGTCTTTGAGTGAGTGGCACTAGCTGTGTGAGTGAGCAAGTAGGGCTTTGATCATCCTAGCTTGTTTATTCCTTTTCGTTATTGGACAGGTTCCCTTAGTTGCCATATGCAGGATATGAATTATTTTCGACACACCGTATGGTACATGCATTTACATGCATTTAAAATATCCGGCTCAGTAACACCACGCAAGGCTCCTGCTGCTGTTTTATCTTGATTGTGTCATGGATGTAAGGACCAGGGAAGGTTCTGGCTCCAGTATGTGGTGAGCTGCCTGATCTTAGTGAAGGGAGCAGAGGTTTGGGGACTGGGCTTTTCAACTGACCTCAATACCTATCCAGTGACTAGTTGCCAGGACTAATGGGCCTGAGTTATAGGGAGCAGCTGACCAGGCTCGGACTTTATTCCTTGGAGTGTAGGAGAATGTGGGATGTGCATATAAAAGTCTATAAAATCATGAGGGGCACAGATAGGATGAACGCACATCGCCTTTTTGCGAGGGAAAGAGAAGTGAAAACTGGAGGGCATAAGTTTATGGTGGGAGGGGAAAGATTTAAAAGGGACCTGAGGGGCAACTTTTTCACACAGAGGGTGGCGCGGATATGGAATGAGCAGTCAGAGAAAGTGGTTGAGGCAGGTACAATAGCAACATTTAAAAAGCATTTGAATAAATACAAGGATTAGAGGGATATGGGTCACATGTGGGGAATTCAGACTAACTGGGAGGGCACCATGATCAGCATGGACTGGTTGGGCTGAAGGGCCTGTTTCCATTGCTCTATGACTCTATGCTCTGTAGCCTCTTTGTCAGAAGGTGCATCTGGTCATTGAATGACAGACAGAACCAGTCTTGTCTTTGTTGCTTCTGAGGTGGAATAGTCCATTCAATTCAATGTCTTCACACATGTACAATAGCCACGGGTGAGATAGTGAAGGGTACTTGTGCCTCTGGACTACCTCACAAGGAGTAAACTGGGATGTTAAACAGCTGTTCATTGGTTTCAATAAAAAGCCTAGTAAGCCCTTCTGCACATGGACTTTTAAGGACAAACATTTGCGTTATGTATCACTTAGAGTAAAAAGTCTCAGGACACCAGATTAAAGTATATTAACTGTCCTAGCTTGTGGCAATTCACATCCCTTTAACTGTAATTATCCTTTTCTCCACTCGCACTGTCTGTACCTGGAAAGGTTTGATTACCTGGAAAGACTCACATTCCAACCATTCTTCACATTCCAATCTGTAAATTATCTTGCAATTGTGTCTTTGTCTATATATGCCATGTTTGTGAACTAACCTCCACTCACCTGATGAAGGAGAAGTGTTCTGAAAGCTCGTGATTTCAAATAAACCTATTGGACTTTAACCTGGTGTTGTGTTACAGCGCCCACTGCAATCCAACCCCAATATTTCCACATCAATTAGAATGATTGCAGCAAGACAGAGCTGCACTTCAACAGTCAGTAACAAAACAATCCACTTGCAGCAAGTTTCTTTAAATTATTTCATGGGATGTGAGTATCACTGGGAGTCGTATCCCACTGAGGGCCTTTCCCCATATATTTACCCTGCTAATTCCTCTAACATAGGCTAAGGGGCAATTTAGCATGACCAATGCACCTAACCCGCACATCTTTGGACTGTGGAAGGAAATTGGAGCACCCGGAGGTGTGCTATAGGATTTTATGATTCCTGATTTCACAGCTATTGGTGATGTTCTATTTGTCAAAGTGTCTTTTTAAAACAAAATGACTCATTTATCTCTTACATTGCCAGTTATTGGTGTTAAAGGGACAGTTAACAACTGCACAAAGGACATCATCAGTTATCTCTGCACCATTAATACTGGTCATGTGACCGTTGCCATCTTGAAACAGACTTTGTGCCAGGCATCCAAAATGCCCACCTATTTTAGACAATGGGCCACTTTTTTTCTGATTGTGGAATAATAGAATCAGAACAGCCCTACCCTGCAGAAGGAGACCATTTAAGTCCACACTGACAACAATCCCAACTATTGCCCCTTAGCATAGGTTAGAATGATTAGCGGGGTAAATATATGGGGAAAGGTCCTATCCCCACAACTAGTTGACAACTATCCCCACAACCCCATATATTTACCCCGCTAATCCCTCTAACCTACCCATCCTGGGATGATAAGGGGCAATTTAGCACACAGCCAATCAACCTATCCTATGTATCTTTGGACTGCGGAAAGAAACTGGAGCACCCGAAGGAAACCCACGCAGACATGGGTAGAGCATACAACTCCACACAGACAGTGACCCATGCCAGGAATCGAACCCAGGTCCCTGAAACTGAGAGGTAGCAGTGCTAACCACTGTGCCCGGGTTCTGGAGAGGGTTCTGTGATGTTACTCAGACACAGATCACCATTTTAAATTGGGTCTGGTATTCGGGGCTCACTATTGACCAATTACCTGGGCGGCTGGAACCAAAGGAATCACAATTTGCTCTGACGAAGGGTCATCCAGCCTCGAAATGTTGGCTCTGTTCTCTTTGCTGTCGGAGCTGCTGTGATTTTCCAGCATTTTCTGTTTTTGTAAGCTCCAGCAAATCCACAAATAGCAATCATTAATCGCGTGGGAGGTTGACTCAGTAAAAATCGACACCTTCCTATTGCTAAAATTTCTAAATGTATTCCAGTTCCAAATGCTGGCAATAGTTTGACACATCCTGAGGATGTGCAAGGTGTTGTAGAATTGCTAAGGGCAGAAGGAGGCCATTTTCTTCACCGTAGCCATGTTGGTTTTCTAAAGATCTGGCCAATTAAATGTGAGCCATTTCGTGATTCCCTTTACGATTGTAAACAAAAGTCTCAGATTACAATTCTTATCCTGCCCCCACGTCTTGCTCTCACCCTATCTGACCCCCTCCCTCCCCCCACTTTCCTACATAATCTTTTCCCCAGCAAGAACAGTCTGAGAGCAGTGCTTCACTTTGAGTTCCTGGCACCTGTACCCAGACCCAGCAGAGGCAGAATCAGTGCCAAAACTGGAAAGTCATCTGCCAACACAACAGCAGGATAACCAATGGCACAGATACATGCATTGCATATCAAGGAAATTGCTGTAGAATCTCGCTTACAACACGAAGGTGTTGGATGTACTTTCCGCCTTCTGGAATCGTCTTCCACGTTCAGTCACAGGCATCTTTGCTGCTTCTTTCCCTCAGACACAAGCTCTTAACGTTGTTCTAGATTACAGATCTTCCCTTCATTCCCAAGATGATAGACACAAAGTGGGGGGTGGGGGTGGAAGTTTTCCCATCTCGCCCATCAAAAGAATCGTAACGGGCAGGGGCTGGGAGAGGGCACTGGGGTGGACCATGCAAAGCTCTGTTCACCTCGGGCGGGGTTTTCTGGTTTCGGGGGCGACTGCAGCCGGAAAATCCTACCCACCGGAGTGAGGCAGGAGTAAGGACAGCCTCTTCACTTCGGGAAGAATATCCTTGCCCTGGAAGAAGTAATATATTAGACTGGTTCCTCAGAAGAACAGTTGCCCCACCAGGAGGCTGGTATTCTCTGATGTGTGGAAGAATGAGAGGGAGTTTCACTGAAACATAGAGAATCCAGGAGACACATGGCAAGTAGATTTTTGTTCCCGTAGGCGATACTTGGGAGGGTTTGGTGAGGGTGCACAAACTCAGGGATAAACAGTCAGCCAATCATAACTGAATTAAGGAGAAATTTCTAATTCTCTATCCGAGGGAGTTGTCAATTTTTTTTTATATTCGTTCCTGGGTTGTGGGTGTCGCTGGCTGGGCCAGCATTTGTAGCCCATCCCTGAGCTGTGGATCTGGACTTACATGCAGGCCCGATCAGGTAAGGATGGTAGGCTTTCTTTCCTGAGGGGCATTAGTGACCCAGATGGTCATTATTAAACTTCTAATTCCAGAATGCAATTGAATTCAAATTTCACCAACTGCCATAATGGGATTCGAACCTGGGTCCCCAGAGCATTATCTTGGTTCACTGGAATAATAGTCCAGCGGCAATGCCACTGCTTAGTCATTCAAGCTGGAGGGCAATAGGTTTTTGGATAAGAAGGGAAAGAATCAGGGCTTTTTTTTATTGCAGGATGTTGGAGTTAAGCAAGGTGTTCAAGAGCAGACTTGAAGAACCAAATGGCTCCTCCGTCTTGTTTCCTAGGTAATATTGTTGCCTTTTTTTTTAACCAAGGGCAACATCAGCACAGATTTAATATACAATAACTTGTCCCTTGCTGTTATTGTTATTGGCTGTCCCCTTGATTCAAGGATGATGTTTCCTCAGATCTCAGGTTTCTGCTATGGAGCTTCATGTGACCAAATAGCTTGGTTCCCGACCCACAGACCTGATGATACTTGGGGCAGGACACCCCACGAGGCATCAGGTTCTGGGGTGCAGAATTTGCTTATTTTTCTTCCCCAGTCTGCCTTGCCATCAAGAAGTTGTAAATCAAAGGTCACTGAGTGTCTTTAAGACAGAGATAGACGGATTCTTGATTAATAAGGGAATCAGGGGTTATGGGGAAAAGGCAGAGAGTGGCGATAAGAAAAATTTCAGCCATGATTAAATGGTGGAGCAGACTCGATGGGCCAAGTGGCCTAATTCTACTTTGAAGTCGTATGGTTTTATGAGTGCAGTAATGACAATTCCTCTGTGCTCTAGGAATTTGGATGACTTGCAGAGGTCCATGTTGTCAAATGCTCACTGTTGTAGAATACTGAGTTGCTGCAAAGTTGGATCTCCCACTCAATGCTAGCTTTCTGTGAGATGTAGATTTTATTATTCATTATTATTCATAGGACATGGGTATCGCTGGCTGGCCAGCATTTATTGCCCATCCCTAGTTGCCCTTGAGAAGGTGCTGGTGAGCTGCCTTCTTGAATCACTGCAGTCAACGCCAAGGTATGGGAAGTACTCAGCACATTCCAGAGTCCCTCCTTCGAGCTGAATTGTGGCACCGTGGTGAGCAATGCTGCCTCACAGTGCCAGACCCATGTTCAATTCTGGGTCACCATCTGTGCGGAGTTTGCACATTCTCCCTATGTCTGCTTGGGTTTCCTCCAGGTGCTCCAGTTTCCTCCCACAGTCCGAAAGAAGTGCTAGTTAGTGCATTGGCCATGTAGTGTACCCGAACAGGCGCCGGAGTGTGGTGACTAGGGGATTTTCACAGTAACTTTGTTGCAGTGTTAATTAAACCTACTTGTGATTAATAAGTAAACTTTAAACTTAAAATGGGTGGTGGAATATTTGGCTGGCCAGGTGAAGGTTGGCATGAGTTTCATTTTGGCAATATTCAATGGCAGGTTGAGTTTTTTTGTCAACTGAATTGAAGGGATTAGGGGTGGTTTGCAAATCTGATGCAGAATGGATAATAAAACTGCAGTCAACCCCACACTGTCAATTATGTGTGTCTATTATTGTCATTTTAGCTTTGGCACAGAGTCAGCTGAGGTTAAAAGTTATCTAGGTGATATTTAATACTGAGTCCATAGGGCAGTTAATCTTTGATGAGGTAAATAGCCGCTGCTAAGTAGTTTGTAAACAGTATGTGGCCTATCACACAGCTTGGCCTGATCCTGGTCTAGTTCTCCCACTGAATACAGTTGCAGTCATAGATCATCATAAAGCAATTGCAGGATTGTAATTAAGTTTTTTGGACATCTAAATCTCTGGAGCACAATCCACAGAGCCTTGTGATTTACGGAGTCAGATACTTTATTCAGGAAAACTGCTTGCAGTATTCCAGGTGTGGTCTCACCAATACCTTGTACAGCTGCCACAAAACAGCTCTGACAAAGGATCATCCAGGATCTAAAAGGTTGGCTCTAGTCTCTTTCCACAAATGCTGTCAGACCTGCTGAGATTTTCTAGCATTTTCTGTTCCCCTACTCCGATACTCCAACTCTCTTGAAATAAGGGCCAACATTCCATTATCTGATTGCCTGCTGCACTTGCAAGTTAGTTTTCTAGTTTTGTGCACAAGTACCCTCAAGTCTCCTTGTGTTACAGATTTCTGCAGCGTTTTTCCGTTTAATTAATATCTGTTCTTTTATCCTCCAATGAACAACTTCCCACATTATACTCCATTTGCCCAACTTCACCCACTTACTTAATCTATCAATACCTCTTTGGAAACTATTCATATCCCTCTCACCACTTGTCTCTCCACCTATTTTTGTGTCATCTGTAAACCTGGCTGCAGTATATTCGCTTCCTTCGTCCTAGTCATTAGTATATATTGTAGAAAGTTGGGGCCTCGGCACTGATCCCTGAGTAACCCACTGCTTACAGGTCACTAACCTGAAAAAGAATCCTTTGTCCCCACTCTCTGTGTCCTGCCAATTCTCTATCTATGTCAATACACCATCTCCAACACCATGCACTTTTATCTTATGATTTAACCTTTTGTGACTTATTTTGTCAAACACCTTTTGGAAATCCAAATGCAACATATCTTCTGGTTCCCCTCTATTCACTCTGATTGAGATTTCCTTGAAAAGCTCTAATAAATTAATCAGATTCGATTTCCCTTTCGTGACTGCACGCTGAGTCTGCTTGATTAGATTATAATTTTCCAAATGTGCTGCTGTTACTTCCTTAATAATTGATTCTAACATTTTTCCAACAAATGTTAGGCTAATTTAACACAATTTGTGAAACAAAAAGATAAAGCAACATGAGAAGTTATTGTTTTGCGCAGTGAGTAGTTAGCTTCTGGAAAGTACAGTCTAAAACTGTGGGGGAAGCAGTTTCAATCATAGCACTCAAAGAGGAATTAGAGTGTTATAAGGACAGGAAAATGTTGAGAGTCATGAGTGAAGGCAGGCAAATGGCAGTATGTCATGTGAATAGCACTAGGTGAATGAATAGCTGTAAATTGGGAGAGGGGAATGTGTAGACACTATAGTTAAGAAAGCCCACCAATGCCTCTACTTTCTTAGAAGACGAAGAAAATTTAGCATGTCAGCTACAACCCTCACCAACTTATACAGATGCACCATAGAAAGCATTTTTTCTGGTTGTATCACAGCTTGGTGTGGCTCCTGCTCTGCTCAAAACCGCAAGGAACTACAAAAGGTTGTAAATTTAGTCCAATCCATCACGCAAACCAGCCTCCCATCCATTGACTCTGTCCGCACTTCCCGCTGCCTTGGCAAAGTAGCCAGCATAATTAAGACCCCACACATTCCAAACATGCTCTCTTCCAGCTTCTTCCTTCGGGAAAAAGGTACAAAAGTCTGAGGTCATGTACCAACCGACTCAAGACAGCTTCTTTCCTGCTGCTGTCAGACTTTTGAATGGACTTACCTTGCATTAAGTTGATTTTTTTTGATACCTTAGCTATGACTGCAACACTGCATTCTGCACCCTCTTGTTTCCTTCCCTGTAAATGTATACTCTGTATAGTGCACAAGAAACAATACTTTTCACTGTAGGCTAATACATGTGACAATAATAAATCAAATAAAATCAAATCAAAAAAAATTAAAAGATGTAATCAATAGGACCTACATGTCCTTGTGCACCAGTCATTGAAGATAAGCATGCAGTTGCAGCAGATGATAAAGAAGGCAAATGGCATGTTGGCCTTCATTGCGAGAGGTTTCGAGCACAGGAGCAGGGAGGTGTTGTTGCAATTATACAGGACCTTGATGAGGCCACACCTAGAGTATTGTGTGCAACTTTGGTCTCCTTTTCTGAGGAAAGATGTTCTTGCTCTCGAGGGAGTTTACCTGGTTGATTCCGAGGATGGCGGAACTGATGTATGAGGAAAGGTTAGGATTGTTTTCACTGGAGTTCAGATGAATGAGGGGGAATATGAAGATAGCAAAGAGGATGCACAGGAGGTTTACCAAGATGATTCGCGAGAGGAAGAAATTTAATCATAAGGAGAGTTTTGCAAAGCTGTAGAGCACAGAAATTTGAGGGAAAGTAATAAATGTATTCAAAATTATAGAGGAAGGAGGAAGAAACTGGGAGGGGTTGTGCTTCAGTGGTTCCCTACCTCAGAGTGAGAACCTCTGGGTTCAAATCAGGACTTAATGGCCTTAGAAAATATGTTCATGAAATGACCATGCAGGTTCTTTATCATCCTCTAAATCCTGCCAGTGTGTCTGTTGGCACGGGGAGCTTCCTGGTCAGCCATACTGCAGAATTCTTTACCAAACGTAGAACTCCTGCAGTGTGGAGGAGAATATGCAAACTCACGTAGACAGTCACCCGAGGCCGGAATTGAACCCGGATCTCTGGCACTGTGAGGCAGCAGTGCTAACCACTGTGCTGCCCATTATTGGTGCTCTGAGTGGTCTGATTTCCTCACACACTCCAAAGATGTGCAGGTTTATAAAGGACTGCAGGGACCATCGCGGGAACTACATCTGTGGTGGGTAACTTGTTGGAAGGTATTTTGAGAGGTGGGATCTACAGACATTTAGAGACGCAAGGACTGATTAGACTGATTAGTGAGTGGAAAATAATGTCTCATAAATTTGATTGAGATTAATGAATGGTAACCATGAAGGGAGATGAAGACAGTGCAGTTGATGTTGTTTACATGGACTTTAGCAAGGCCTTTGACAAGGTACTGCATGATCGGTTGTTGCATAAGGTTAAATCTCGCAGGATCCAAAATGAATACAAGAGGGTGGTTGTAGAGGGTTGTTTTTCAAACTGGAGGTATACCTCAGGGATCAGTGCTGTGTCCATTGTTATTTGTCATTTATATTAATGATTTGGATGAGAATATAGGAGGCATGGTTAATAATATTGCAAATGACACCAAGGTTGGTGTCACAGTGGACATTGAAGAAGGTTATCTCAGTTTGCAACATGCTGTTGATCAATTTGGCCAATGGGCTGACGGATGACAGATGGAGTTTAATTTAGATAAATGTGAGGTGATGCACCTTGGTAGATTGAACCAGGGCAGGACTTAATCAGTTAATGATAGAGCATTGAGGAGAGTTACAGATCGAAAAGATCTAGGGGTACATGTTCATAGCTTCTTGAAAGTGGAGTCACAGGTGGACAGAGTGGTGAAGAAGGCATTCAGCATGCTTGGTTTCATTGGTCAGAACATTGAATACAGGAGTTGTGATGTCTTGTTGAAGTTGTACAAGACATCGGTAAGGCAACACTTGGAATATTGTGTAGTGGTCTGGGCACCCTATTACAGAAAGGATATTATTAAACTAAAAAGAGTGCAGAAAAGATTTACTAGGATGCTACTGGGACTTGATGGTTTGAGTTATAAGGAGAGGCTGAATAAACTGGAATGTTTTCTCTGGAGCGTAGGAGGCTGTGGGGTGATCTTGCTCAGGTCTATTAAATAATGAGGGGCATAAATTAGCTAGATAGTTAATATCTTTTCCCAAAGGTAGGGGAGCCTAAAACTAGAGGGCATAGGTTAAAGATGAAAGGGGAGAGATACAAAAGTGTCCAGAGGATCAATTTTTTCACACAGGATGGGGAGTATCTGGAATAAGCTGCCAGGGGTAGTAGTAGAGGCGGATACAATTTTGTCTTTTAAAAAGCATTTAGACAGTTACATGGGTATGATGGGTATAGAGGCTTATGGGCCAAATGCAGGTAATTAGAACTAGCTTAAGGGTTTAAAACAAAACGACAGCATGGACAAGTTGGGCTGAAAGGCAGTTTCCATGCTGTAAACATCTGTGACTCTATGACACTTGGATAGGCGGATTGGCCATGGGTGAGATGCTCTTTTAGAGAGTCAGTGCAGAGTCAAAGGGCTGAATGGCCTCTTTCTGCACGTGGGGATTCTTTAGTTCCAATGCTCAACTGGAGCATTACAAGTCAGAATTTAACACCAAAGCAGGTGAGGAGATACTGGGACAGGTAAGCAGTAATTTGGCCAAAGAGTAGAAATTAGGAAGCGTTTTAAAGAAGGAGAAAGGAAGAGGTAGAGAGACAGGGAGGTTGAAGGAAGGAATTCCAAAGCTTAAGGCCAAAACTGCTGAAGGCACAGTCACCACGACGATACAGTTCATTCTTGGGACATGTGTGTCGCTGGCTGGCCAGCGTTTATTGCTCATTCCGAGTTGCCCTTGAGAAGGTGTTAGTGAGCAGCTGCCTTCCTGAATCACTGCTGTTAGTGCCAAAATGTGGGAAGTACTCAACACATTCCAGAGTCCCTCCTTGAAGGTAAATAGTGGTTAGCACTGCTGCCTCATAGCACCAGGGACCAGGGTTCAATTCCTGGCTCGGATCAGTCTCTGTACGGAGTTTGCACACGTGTCGGCGTGGGTTTCCTCTGTGTGCTCCAGTTTCCTCCCACACAAGATGTACAGGTTAAGTTCATTGGCCATGCTAATTGTACCCGAACAGGCGCCAGAGTGTGGTGACTCAGGGATTTTCACGATAACTTCATTGCAATGTTAATGCAAGCCTAACTTGTAACTATAAATAAAACTTTAAACTTGAATTAACATTAGAGCAATTAAAATCTCTCTTATGAGTCTTTGAGTAACAACAGAAAGTGCTGGAAATACTCTACAGGTGAGGCAGCATCTATGGACACAGAAAAGAAGGTACCATCATATGTTGATGACCTTTGACATTCTCAATTTGCTTTCTTTTTTTCCCCTCAGACTAAAAACTCCTGTTCAAATCGATGTTTCTTTAAGTTCCTCTTGGAAGCGGGCAGTTCTAGGTTCTGTAATATGATGATGAGAACCTTGGTGTGACTACACTGGAAAATGCCAGCTGGGATTGTGCCGATGCAGCACAGCTGAGGTGCTGATCCTGAAGGTGCCAGGAATTTCCTGGCAGGGCACTCACGTGGTTGTCTTGGAGCTAGCATCCCAAATCAGTCTTTCTCACAGGTGGCAGCAAGTGCGTTCCTGTGAGAGCGGAGTTGTTCCTGTTTAAATAATGTATTTTTATTTCTCAGCTTCATAAGCGTCAAGTGGAGGGATGTTATTGCTAGAGAATGGAACACTTTCCCATTTCAAACACCCAATCAAGCAGAATGCAGGTACAGCACGGGGTTAGATACAGATTAAAGCTGCCTCTACACTGTCCCCCCATCAAACACTCCCAGGACAGGGACAGCACGGGGTTAGATACAGATTAAAGCTGCCTCTACACTGTCCCCC
Source organism: Sphyrna mokarran (assembly GCA_024679065.1). Classification (NCBI taxonomy): domain Eukaryota; kingdom Metazoa; phylum Chordata; class Chondrichthyes; order Carcharhiniformes; family Carcharhinidae; genus Sphyrna; species Sphyrna mokarran. The sequence goes on along the minus strand of JAGIQG010000013.1, from coordinate 6,805,280 downwards.
TATCAAACACTCTCAGGACAGGTACAGCACAGGGTTAGATACAGATTAAAGCTCCCTCTACACTGTCCCCCCATCAAACACTCCCAGGACAGATACAGCACGGGGTTAGATACAGATTAAACTCCCTCTACACTGTTCCCATCAAACACTCCCAGGACAGGGACAGCACGGGGTTAGATACAGAGTAAAGCTCCCTCTACACTGTCCCCCATCGAACACTCCCAGGATAGATACAGCACGGGGTTAGATACAGAGTAAAGCTCCCTCTACACTGTCCCCATCAAACACTGCCAGGACAGGTACAGAACGGGGTTAGATACAGAGTAAAGCTCTCTCTATACTCTCCCTGTCAAACACTCCCAGGACAGATACAGCATGGAGTTAGATACAGAGTAAAGCTCCCTCTACACTGTTTGCATAAGATACTCCCACAGCATTTCAACAACTAACTGAAGAAAAGGGGCTCTACAAACCATTTCATCTTAATAATGGTGAATTCAACCACATCAGCACAAAAAACAAGGCAGCCACAAGTGCTGAGTGAATGTTCCAGATTGGCCTCATCCTGAGGTTTCACCCATTACAGATTCCAATCCTTGGCCAGTTTGATTCATTCTGAATATCAATACACAGCTGAATTCACTGGATACAGTAAATACTTTGGACCCTGATAATATCCCAGCTGTTATGATGAAGATTTTTGCTGCAGAACTATCCATGCCTTTTTGCCAGGCTGTTCTAGTGCAGGCACATTGACATCTTCCCAGCAATGTGGGACATTTGCCAGGTATGTCCTGTACACAAAAGCCAGGACAAATCCAAGCTGGCCAATTAGCATATCATCAATCTACTCTCGATCATCAGTAAAATGATGGAATAGATCAGCAACAGCACGATCAAATAGCACTCACTCAGCAATGACATGTTCTGTGATGCTCAGCTTGAGTTCTGCCAGGGTCATTCAGCTCCTGACCTCATTACAACCTTGGTCCAAACATGGACAAAAAGAATTGAAGACAAAGGTTAAGAGAGAGTCACTGCCCTTGACATGACCTCCCTTGAGTTTGGCGTCAAGGAGCCCTCGCGATACTGAAGTCAATAGGACTCGGAGGAACGTTCTCTGCTGGTTAGAGTCATGCTTAGCACGGTTAAGATGTTTGTGGTTGTTGGAGACCAGCCATCTCAGTTCCAGGAGTCACTCCAGGACTTCCTAAGGATAGTGCCCCAAACTATCTGCAACTGCTGGAGTAATACCCTTCCTTCCATTTAGATCAGAAGTAGGGATTCCTGATAATGGCAGTTTTCAGTGGACTCTGGAATTCTGTCCCTGATCTATTCTACCTCTTTGCCTCTCTCCCTGACACTCCTTAAATACCTGTCTTTGAACAAGCTTTTGGTTATCTGCCCAAATATTTCGTGATTCAGTGTCAAATTTTGTTGGATAATAGCTCTTGTGAAGGACTTTGGGATATTTTACCATAGGAAAGGTGCTATATAAATACAAGTTCATAAACTTCATTTGTGGATTGAGGGATTAGTGGGATAAATGTATGGGGTAGTGAGGAAAAGGCCGAGGCGAGATTGTTGTCGGTACAGTCTTGATGGGCTGAATGGCCTCTTTCTGCCTTGTAAAGTTTCTATGATTTCTATGAATCCCTACAGTACATAAAGAGGCCAGTTGGTCTTTGAGCCTGCATTGACAACAATCCCACCCAAAATCCATAACCCCACATATTTACTCTGTAATCCACCTGAAACTAGGATCAATTTAGCACAGCCAGTCAATCTAACCCACACTTTTTTGGACTATGGAAGGAAAACAGAACACCCGAGGGAAACCCATACAAACTCGAGCACCCGGAAGAATCTCCAAAGGGACAGTGTCCCAAGCTGGGAATCGAAGCTGACTCCCTGGCACTGTGAAGCAGCAGTTGCACTGTTGTTGTATAAAAATTCTGATAAATCTGTGGCTGCCTTCCATAGAGATCCGTACCATCTCGGCTGTTACCCCCGTTCACTTCACCATCTGTTTTGATCTATGTATGAGTATTTATTGTATTGTATATTTTTCCCTTTTTACACAAGATCATAACATCATAAGAAAATGGGACGGAAGTGGGCCATTCAGCCCCTCAAGCCTCCTCTGCCCATCAGTAAGATCATGGCTGCCTTCCTGCCCAGCCCCAATGACTTTTGACTCTCTTGTTGGCCGAGAGTTAGACCATAAGGTATAAGGATAGATTTAGGCCACTCGGCCCATCGAGTCTGCTCCACCCTTCAACCATGGCTGAAATGATTCTTATCCCCATTCTCCAGCCTTCTCCCCATAACCCTTGATACCCTTATACCGGGAATATTGTGTGCAGTTTTAGTGTCCTTCTCTAAGGAAGGATATCCTTGCTATAGAGGGAGTACATCAAAGGTTTACCAGGCTGATTCCTGGGATGGCAGGCCTATCATGTGAGGAGAGACAAGTCAGTTAGGATTATATTCACTGGAGTTTAGAAGAATGAGAGGGGATTTTATAGAAACTTATAAAATTAAATCAGGGTTAGACAGTCTCCTCCTGTGTCACTTTATATATGCTCAAGTAATCGTCCAATCAATGCCCACCACTTGTATGTATGCAAACTCAATTGATTAATTAAGACAGGGCTCTGGACTATTAGTTCAGTAAAATAATCACTAAGCTACCATTCCCCACTTATCATAATGCTTTACTTGTTTTAATGTTCATTCCACTGTTTGTGTTTCGGCCTCAAGCCTCTAGTCATTTGCTTTACCGAGTAAAACTGCGCGTGGATGAGCGTAGAACCAAAGAGTCATCGAGGTTTACAAGCATGAAAACAGGCCCTTCAGCCCAACTTGTCCATGCTGCCCTTTCTTTTAAATCCCTAAGCTAATCCCAATTGCCGTATTTGGCCCATATCCCTCTATACCATTGTACCTATGTAACTATCTAAATGTTTTTTAAAAGATAAAATTGTACCCGTCTCTACTGCAGCTTGTTCCAGACACCCACCACCCTCTGTGTGAAAAAAATTCCCCTCTAGACACTTTTATATTTCTCCCCCTCTCACCTTAAACCTATGTCCTCTAGTTTCAGACTCCCCTATGTTTGGGCATTAGTTATCCTGAGCGAAACTTTGGAGGGAACCAACTACTAAATGGTTGAATTAGTCTTTCGCCCTTATACCAAGGTCGATGACTGATTTGCACATCAGGACAGCAATGGAACTCCATCAGAGTTCTCTCTGACTTCACCCTGCCCAGGCACACTTCACCATCTATTGGTCTTGATGGTATTGATGGCATTTATTGCCCACCTTGTGACTGCCCTTTAGAAAGTGGTTGTGAACCCCTCTGATCTCAATGATTGGACTATTGAACAAACTTCTTCAGCATTCAGGAAAAACACTTGCAAAATCCACCATGATGGCCTGGCCATTCCATTGAGAGTTGATTTGGATTCAATGGGCTGAATGGTCTCTTTCTGCATTGTATGGATTCTATGATGGTAAAAATTGATAAGGTAAAACGGTAGAAACTAAGTAGGTCTGTAAATAATGAGGACGTAGATCAACTAGACAGTCAATATTTTTCTCCAAAAATAGGGAAGTCTAAAACTAGAGGGCATAGGTTTAAGGCGAGAGGGGAGAGATACAAAAACAGTCCAAAGAGAGTGGTGAGTGTCTGGAAGAAGCTGCCAGAGGTATTAGTAGAGGAGGATACAATTTTGTCCTTTAAAAAACATTTAGAAAGTTACATGGGTAAGATGGGTATAGAGGGTCATAGTTCAAACATGGACAATTAAGACTAGCTTATTGGTAAAAACTGGGTGGCATGTACAATTTGGGCCATAGGGCCTTTTTTCATGCTGTTACCCTCTATGACTCTATATTTAAATCAGGGGTAGATTTCTACTTATTAAAATATCAAAGGATATGGGAATCACGCAGGAAAATGACCTTGAGGTAGAAGATCTCCACTGAATGTTGGAGCAGGCTCGAGGGGAGAAATGGCCACTCCTGCTCCTCTTCCTTATGTTTCTATTAGTGGTGAGAATGTGAAATGTGTTACTGCAAGAAGTTCAGACAATTGATATAAATGTATTTATGGGGAATATAAATAAATGTATGAGCAAGAAAGGAATAGAAGGGTCAACTGGTCTGAGTTATAGCTAGTGCAAAGGAGGATGGTTGTGATGATTGGAAGTCAATTACCTTAGCTCCAGTATATCACTTTAGGAGTTCCTTGGGGTAGTGTCCTAGGCACAATTGTCTTCAAATGTTTCAATGACTCACTCCATGATAAAGTCTGAAGTGAGGATGCTTGTCAATGATTGCACAATGTTCAGCACCATTTACAATTCCTCAAATGCTGAGGCAGTTCATGTCCAAATGCAGCAAGACTTGGACAATAACCAGGCTTGGGCGAAAAGCGATGAAAAATGTTTGCATCACACCAAATGCCAGTCAATGACTATCCCCAATAAGACTGAATCTAATCATCTTCCCCTTGACACTCAATGGTGTTACCATCACTAAATTCCCCACTATCAACATCCTGTGGGTTACCATTAACCAGAAGCTGAACTGGACTAGCCATAGAAATACAATGGCTACACAAGCAGGTCAGAGGCTTGGAATTCTGTGGCAAGGAACTCCCCAAAGGCTGTCCACTATCTACAAGGTATATGTCAGAAATGTGATGGCATACTCTCCATTTGCCTGGATGAGTGCAGCTCCAACAATACACAAGAGGCTTGACACAAAGCTTTATTGGAACCTCTTCCACAAACATTGAATCCATCCACCACCAATGCACAGTGGCAGCAGTGTGTACCATCTACAAGTTACACTGGAGGAACTCACCATGCTCCTTAGGTGTGTGATTATTACCAGTTAGCAGGACAAAGGTAACAGATATCTGGGAACATTACCACTTGGAAGTTCACCTCCAAGTTATTCACCATCCTGACTTGGAAATATATCACCGTTCTTGCACTGCTGCTGGGTCAAAATCCTGGAACTCCCTTCCCAACAGCACTATGAGTGTACCTATGACATATGGACCTCAGCAAGTTCAAGAAGGCTGATCACCAAGACCTACTTAAAGGCAGTGAGGAATGGACAATAAATTCAGGCCTAACCAGTGACACTCACATTCCATGAATAAATTTTTTAACAGTGAGATGAAGAATAGTAGAAGAAAGCTTGTGTGTTCTGGCAAGATCAATTGGACTAAATAGCATATATCTTGCTCTCTGTTCTATTTAAGGCCACGTACTGTGATATTCAGGAGATCCTGTGAGTAGCATCTCTGACTAGCCAGAACCTCTGGGTTGGAATATTTTAAAAGTGAGATGGCTAGAATTTTTTTGTTAGTGTAGAGGATTGTGAACTAAGATATATAGATGGAGTGAAGGAACCTATCAGCTTTGATTTAACTGAGTGATGGAACAGGCTCAAGAAGCTGAAAAGCTTTTCCTGTACCAGCGGTCTGCACTTAGCATTGTGAGCATGAAAATGGATCGCTATTCCCTTATTTAAGGACACTTATGCTAATTGTTGGACTGAAAGGTTTTACAATCACTGTAAGTTTGAGAGGCTGGGAAAATGTGCAGCAGTTTGTATTAATCACCAGTCTTAAAATGTCTCTATACAAGCACTCCTAATCTACTTAATTACAGCTTTACTGGGGAAACCGGTCAATAATGCGGGGAGATGTTACATCACTTGTTTTATTTTCCCCAAAGGGGTGCACACTTGTCTGGCAAATGGCCTTCATTAATTTCACCCTTTTCCTGAACTCCGCCAGCCACTGAACCTGTTTCTCCCGCCGTTAACCGGTTCAATTTATCACGGCACAGCATTCAAATCCACCCCTTAAAATATTCCACCATCGCTATCCCATTACCAGCTCCTTGGCCAAAGGCACCATCTTGTGCCAACCCTGCTGCGCACAGGATTTTTGACTCCAGGCGAGGGTTAAATGAGAGCGGCAAAAAAGTCTTTGCGTTTTGCCTTCAGAGTCTGAAGGTTTGTGTGTTTAGGTCCCACACAAGAAAATTGGGTGGTTCTTTTTTATATGTATTTGTTCTTAGGATGTGGGCTTCTCTGGCTGGGCCAGCATTTATTGCCCATCCCTAATGCCATTTTAAAAGTCAACCACAATTGCTGTGGCTCTGGAGTCACCTATAGACCAGACCGGGTTAGGACGACAGATTTCCTTCCCTGAAAGTTACTGGTGAATCAAATGTTGTTTTTTTAAATGACAATTGACAGTCATCATTAAACTTGTAGTTCCAGATTTTTATTGAATTTGAATTTCACCATCTGCCGTGGTGGGATTTGAACCTAGGTCTCCAGAGCATTACCCTGGGCTTCTAGGTTACTGGTCCAGTGACAATACCACTATGCCACTGCATCTCCGTGTCTCACTCCAGTCCTGAAGGAGTGGTGCTACACTGTCTTCCAAAGAAAATATTAGAACCAAGTCCCCAAATGCCCTCTCAAGTGAATGTGAATGATCCCAAGCTGAAAAGGAGCTGGGAAGTCTGTATTTGTTGCCCATCTCTACTTGCCCGTGAGAAGACCATAAGACTATAAAATATAGGAGCAAAAACAATTAGGCCACTCAGCCCATCCAGTCTGCTCCACCATTCAATCATGGCTGATATTTTCCTCATCCCTATCCTCCTGCCCCTTCCCCATAACCCCTGATCCTCTTCTTAATCAAGAACCTATCTATCTCTGTCTTAAAGACACTCAATGACCTGGCCTCCACAGCTTTCTGCAGCAAAGAGTTCCACAGATTCATCACTGAAGAAATTCTTCCTCATCTCTGTTTAAAAGGATCGTCCCTTTAGTCTGATGTTGTGCCCTCTGGTTTTAGTTTTTCTACTAGTGGAAACACCCTCTCCATGTCCACTCTATTCAGGCCTCGCAGTATCCTGTGAGTTTCAGTAAGATCCACCCTCATCCTTCTAAAGTCACAGCACCAGGGTCCTCAACTGTTCCTCATACAACAAACTCTTCATTCGAGGGGTTATTCTTGTGAACCTCCTCTGGATCTTTTCTAAGGCCAGCTGTGAGCAGCATCTTGATGACCAAATGCTTTGTTTGGTGATTTAATGGTCACCCACAGTGTCCTAGGGGCGCTGAGTGGGCAATGTAATCTTTCTCTATATCTGTGTGAGGGAGAGCAGGGAAATGGGTGGTCAGCATGCTAGCCTTGAGTCACAGTCTATGCAGAGTTTGCACATTCTCCCCTTGTCTGCTTGGGTTTCCTCCGAGTGCTCCAGTTTCCTCCAAAGATGTGCAGATTAGGTGGATTGACCATGCTAAATTTGCCCCTTAGTCTCCCAAGATGTGTATGTTAGATGGATTTAGTCATTGTAAAATGTATGGTTGCAAGGATAGGGCAGGAGAGAGGGCCAGGGTGAGATACTCTGTCAGCGAGTCGGTGTAGACTCAATGGGCCAAACATCCTCTTTTGCACTGTAAGGGTTCCATGATTCTCAGACACAACTTTTAAAGGACACTGCAGTTCCAGGGAGCACAAGGGGATGGAGTGTGGGGAGGGGTGGAGAGGAGGGATGGTAGTGTACGTAGCTGACATGATTTTCCAAGTCAAATATCAGAAGTTAAGAATGCAGCTGTGACAGAGGGTCGATAGCTGAGTTAAGATTGAGATTTTCTTGTTGCTGATGTCTCCAGTATCTTTCCCCACTTCATTAGTGTCCTCGACAGCAGTAAGCCTAGATAGCCACTTGGAGTATTGTGCGCAGTTCTGGTCGCCTCACTATAGGAAGGATATAGAGGCTATTGAGAGAGTGCAGAGGAGATTTACAAGGATGTTGCCTGTATTGGGAGGTAGGCCCTATTAAGATAGGTTGAGGGAGCTGGGACTCTTCTCACTGGAGAGACGTAGGTTGAGAGGCGACCTGATAGAGGTTTACAAAATGTTGAGAGGAATAGATGGGGTGGACTCTCAGAGACTATTTCCCCGAGTTGAAATGGTCACTACGAGAGGACACAGATTTAAGGTGCAGGGAAGCAAATACAAAGGAGATGTTAGGAGTAAGTTTTTCACTCAGAGGGTGGTAAGTGAATGGAATCGGCTGCCGTCGGAGGTTGTTGAGGCAAACTCGCTGGGGTCTTTTAAAAAAACTTCTGGATGAGTATATGGAAATGAATGGGATAGGGGGTTATAGATAGGTCTGCAGATTGATAGATGTGATCGGCGCAACTCGTGGGCCGAAGGGCCTGTTTGTGCTGTATTGTTCTCTGTTCTATAGGGCAGGAATTGTATTTACGTTTCTCTGTCCACACACAGCCAACTCATAAACCCAGAAACCCACTCATACCACAGCAATGTGGTTGACTCTCAAATGCCCTGGGCAACTAAGATGGGCAATAAATGCTGGCCAATCAGTAACTCCCATGTCCCATGAATAAATAAGCCAAATTGTTGCTGAATTATGAGATATTACTTCTGCTGATATCTCCCAGAATATGTCCAGCTAGAATTGGCAACCCCAGTCAGAACTATTGTTAAAGCATGGAATTCCTTTATTCTCCTCTGACACTCCCTCTGCTGGTATATGGGTATGGTAGCCTGGAGCTGACGGGATGAAGAGTGCAACTTTCAGCACACTGCTCCCTCACATGGACACAAAAGATTCCAGAGCCGTTATTTCCAAGAAGAGCTGAGAAATTCCCCTCAGCATCCTGGTCAATGTATTGTTCCCACAGGAAATCTGATTGTCATCTCATTGATGGGAACTCAGCGTGCGTGAATTTCCTGCTGCATTTCCGCCGTTACAACAGAGACCTTCTGGTGAGGGAGAGGGGCATACTTATCAGCAGTTATAGTAGACGGAGCCTTGTGTTCTGGGACGTTGCTGACTTTGTCTGAACTTCAGAAAAATTCCCCGATTAACCATCTAATTGGAAATTGAGTTTTGAATCAGAGGAATATTTGTCTTCTTCCCTCTCCAGCACTTACAGATTTCAGCATCTAGTAAGGAACAGTTTCCAAATGATCCCTTATTTGGCTGTGGACAGGAGGATGTAAAAACTGCAGAGGTTTTGAGTTATACCGCATGAATGCTGGTTTCATTGTGACATGCACATAATACAATTCTACAAAGGAGATTCCATTAATTCAGTGCCACTCCTGCTGGGAATTTAGTGTCAGCTGTGCCTCACTAGGTAGAACACTCAACACTGCCCTTGTAAGGTTACATGGGTTCAAGTCCCACTGCTGACAGTATAGAATCTTTGAAACCCTACAGTGCCAAAGGAGGCCATTCAGCCCATCGAGTCTGCACCAACTCTCTCACAGAATATCTTACCCAGGTCCTCTCACCCCGCCCTATCCCTGTAACTATATACGTAGCTAATTCATCCATCCAACACATCTCTTAGACATAAAGAGGCAATTTTGTTTTACAATGGCAAATCCACGTAACCTGTTCATTTTGGTGCTCCCAGTACTCGTTCTAAAGGAGTGCTGCTCCCTCAAACTTCAAAGTTGATTTATTAGTGTCTCAAGTCGGCTTACATTAACAGTGCAATGAAGTTACTGTGAAAATCCCCTGGTCGCCACACTCTGGCGCCTGTTTGGGTACACTGAGGAGCAATTTGGCATGGCCATTGCATCTAACCGGCATGTCTTTCGGACTGTGGGAGGAATCCTGAGCACCTGGAGGAAACTCTTGTTGACACAGGGAGAAGGTGCAAAATCCATACAGACAGTGTCCCAAACTAGGAATTGAACCCAGGTCTCTGACACTGTGAAGCAGCAATACTAACACCTCTGGTGGAGCTAAAAATTGCCATGGAAGTATTTTTGAGCAGGGGAGTTATTCCTGGTGATCTTGGTTGATAGCCAACTAATGTCACTAAAGCCCATAATATCTGATCATTATCACATTATTCTTTGTGGGATCTTGCTGTGTGCTGCATTTCCGACATCACACCAGTCACTAACACTGTGCATATTCAATTATTATATTTTTCTCACCCTAACTTAGCGCTTTCTTGCTCTAAGGCAGAAGCCAACTGTTAGTGCTAGTACCGAGGGAGTGCTGCACTGTTGGAAATGCTGTCAATTGGACCATGGTATCATCTGCCTGTCCAGGTGAGAGTTAAGAGAGCATCAGAAGGTGGCAGGAGGCCAGCTCCAACAACACTCGAGAAGCTCAATACCATCCAGGACAAAACAGCCCACTTGATTGGCACCATATCTACATACATTCACTCCTTCTAATACCGACACTTAGTAGCAGCAGTGTGTACTGAGATGCACTGCAGCAACTCATCAAAGATCCTTAGACAGCATCTTCCAAACACGTGACTGCAACCTTCTAGAAGGACAAGGGCAGCAGGCACCCAGGAACACCACCACTTGGAAGTTCCCCTCCAAGCCACTGACCGTTCTGACTTGGAAATATATTCCTTCATTGTCACTGGATCAAAACTCTGGAATTCCTTCCCTAACAAGGTGTACTTGCAACAATTGAACTCCAGTGGTTCAAGAAGGCAGCTCACCGCCACCTCCTTGAGGGCAGCGAGAGATGGGAAATATGTGTTGCTCTAGGCCAGCGAAGCCCACGTCCCATGAGTTTTTTTTTTAAAAAGTAATTGGACTAAGTTGATAGATTTTCTAGATAAGAAAGTGGCCGGAATGGCCTGTTCCTGAGCAGCATGGTCCTCTGGGTGGTGAGCATCGCATACTTGGAAGAAACAAATGACTTGTGTCCTTGTGTTGAAATCTTGCTGTCATCCACACCAACGGGATCTTGCAGCCTTGCTGACAGCACACCCACTCCGCGGGTTTCCCACTGGTGAGGGTTGTGTTTAATGGTAAACCAAGTTGACAGCAATATGACTATAAGATCCCACCACTCCACTCCCACCCAACACAAAACATACTGCAGAGGGGGAGAAATATCCCGCTCACAATTTCAAACTCTCTGTATCACAGAGAGATTCCTCATCTCATGTCTGGGTCCATTGTACTCTAATCAATAGAGATTTTAAAGTTTATTTTATTTATTTACTGGTGTGACAAGTAGGTTTACATTAACACTGCAATGAAGTTACTGTAAAAATCCCCGACTCGCCATACTCCGGAGAATTTAGCACGGCCAATGCATCTAACCAGCAGGTCTCTTGGACTGTGGGAGGAAACTGGAGCACCTGGAGGAAACCCATGCAGACATGGGGAAAACATGCAGACTCCACACGGGCAGTAACTCAAGCCAGGAGTCAAAGCTGGGTCCCTGGCACTGGCCACGGTGCCACCCCACATAACCACTGTGATTAGGCAATAGCTCCATTTATAGTCGATAGGTGGCACTGAACCTGAGTGTTTCAGAAAAATAGACCTTTTAGAACATAGAACATAGAACATAGAACAATACAGCACAGAACAGGCCCTTCGGCCTTCGATGTTGTGCCGACCAAAATAAAAAGCAATGCCCCTCCAAACTAAACCATTCCCTTCTCTTCCATATACTTATCAATTAACCTCTTAAACGCCACCAAACTTGGCGCATCTACAACAGCTGCAGGCAGGGCATTCCACTCCCTAATCACTCTTTGAGTAAAGAACCTACCTCTGATATCCGTCCTATAACTCATACCCCTTAATTTAAAGCTGTGTCCCCTCGTGCTAGCATTCTCCATCCTAGGAAAAAGGCTATCACTGTCCACCCTATCTAAACCTCTAATCATCTTATATGCTTCAATAAGATCCCCTCTTAGCCGCCTCCTTTCTAACGAAAACAACCTCAAATCCTTCAACCTCTCTTCATAGGACCTGCCCTCCATACCAGGCAACATCCTGGTAAACCTCCTCTGTACCCTCTCCAATGCCTCCACATCTTTCTTATAATGTGGCGACCAGAACTGCACACAATACTCCAAGTGCGGCCGCACTAGAGTTTTGTACAGTTGCAACATGATGCTGCGGCTCCTAAATTCAATCCCCCTACCAATAAAAGCTAAGACTCCATATGCCTTCTTAACAACTTTATCCACTTGACTGCCTACTTTCAGGGATCTATTGACACATACACCAAGATCCTTCTGTTCCTCAACACTATTAAGAGCCCTACCATTAGCCCTATACTCTACACATTTATTGTTCCTGCCAAAGTGCATTACCTCACACTTTTCCACATTAAACTCCATTTGCCACCTCTCGGCCCAGCTCTGCAACTTGTCCAAGTCACTCTGTAAACTATAACACCCCTCTTCACTATCTACCACTCCACCGACTTTAGTGTCATCTGCAAATTTACTGATCCATCCTCAATACCCTCATCCAGATCATTTATAAAAATTACAAACAGCAGGGGCCCCAAAACAGACCCCTGAGGCACACCACTTGTCACCGAACTCCACGATGAATATCTCCCATCAACCACCACCCTCTGTCTTCTATCTGCCAGCCAATTCCTAATCCAATTAGCTAAATCACCCTCTATTCCACACATCTGCATTTTCTGTAGAAGTCTTCCATGGGCCACCTTATCAAACGCCTTACTAAAGTCCATATATACTACATCAACCGCCTTACCCCCATCCACCTCTCTGGTCACTTTCTCAAAAAACTCAATGAGGTTAGTAAGGCATGACCTACCCTTCACGAAACCATGCTGACTGTCCCCAATCAATTCATTTCTCTCTAAATAACTATAAATCCTATCCCTAATAATTCTCTCCAATACCTTGCCCACAAGGTATTGTCAAAACGTTTCATCTTGCACTCACCCGGCACACTTCAGAAGAATACCAATGTAAGAGGAAAATGTCAATTTAGACTTTTCAAAAATTCTGCCTCGGGATGTGGATGTTACTGGCTGGGCCAGCATTTATTGCCCATCTCAATTCAGAGGGCAACTAAGAATCCACCACATTGGTGTGGTTCTGGAGTCACATGTAGGCCAGACCGGGTAAGGACAGCAGATTTCCTTCCCTAAAGGACATTAATGAATCAGATGGTATATTTCGACAACTGACAATGGTTTCATGGTCATCAGTAACATTTTAATTCCAGATATTTTATTGAATTCACATTTCAGCACCTGCTGTGGTGGGATTTGAACCCAGGTTGCCAGAGCATTATCCTGGATGTCTGGATTATTAGTCCAGTGACAACGCCACTGTCTGTCCGTGTGGGAAAAGAATACTGATGGTTGGCAGGTGGACTCTGATTGGTGGAGACTTTGCCATGAAAAATGCACTAGGGGATGTTGATCGTCAGTTAACCGCTCCACCAAAATGATTCCAGACTATTGCAGTGCAGTCGAGCTCCCAGACCCTCGTCTCTTGGTGCTCCAGCCCAAGCAATAAAGATCAGGAGGGTGCAACAATACATGCTCACAGACTTTATTAGGAACTCAAAAAATGCATTTATTAAGGAGGAGAACTGTACAAAGACCGGCAACCATCTGTCCTGAAGCGATCTCACCGACTGCCCCAATCCCTACACTTCTACATGTCTTTCAGGCTATCTTCTGCCTGAGAGAGGACTGCGCCCCCTGGGGTGATGACCCATTCTCAGTCCCTATTGGTTCTCCTAAGCCAGGTGACCATGTCCTGCTGTGTAGTCCTTAAAGGGCCCATTGCCACAATGAGGAAAGAGAGCTGTCCACAGAAGTGTGTCCTGGTTTACAGTGTGCGGGAGGGGACACATTCCCATCGCTGGGTGCGGCGAAAACTGCTGTGTCCCTGCCCAGCTTTTGACACAGGTGGACTCCTGGACCCTGGTGTGCACACGAGGAGAGGCAACAGTCTGCCCGGCTGATTTTAGACCAGACAGAGCACCCTCCACTGTAGTCAAAAACGAGCAGCAAAACAAATTCTGTCTTTAAAATTCAAATTCCCCGCTCCTTAAATACAAGATAACCCCCAATTTGCAGACTCTGATCGTTTAATTTGAGGCAGAATAATCCTCAGAATTTAAGCCGTGCCCTGTTTGGGGACTCCCCCCCCCCCGTCCCACCCACTAAAACCTGGCCCAGTCCGAAACCTCACAGGGGAAATGGGAATTGGGTGGCTAACTGAACTGGGACAGTCCTCCTGTGCCACCTGCTGGGCAGTGGGGAGAGTGCGTGGGCTGGCTGAATCCGATGGGAAACCGCAGGAAGAAACGGACAGGTTCATGGGGACGGGGGAAAATTAAAATTCTGCCTCGGGATGTGAATGTTACCGGCTGGGCCAGCATTTATTGCCCATCTCAATTCAGAGGGCAGTTACGAATCCACCATATTCTCAGCAAAGGTTTTTGCATGGTACACAGAATGTAAGACTGTTTAAAAGAAAAAGCAAACACAGCAGTGGGGTTAATATTCTAGAGGATTGAACTGAAACATTTGGCTGGAATTTTCCCCTGCCACCTGCTACGACAGGATCACGCAGAGTTCCCTGACCTCAGGTGAGATTTCCAGCTGCGCTCACCCCGAGCTTGGAAACTCCTGCCCTGAATCTCTTCTGTGCAGAAGGAGGCTATTCGGCCCATCACCAGCAGAGTATTTTAACCACACCCTATCCCCCTAAGCATCATATTTAACGCCCCGCTAACTTCCATATCTTTGGACACTGAGGGCCAATTCACCATGCCCAATCCTGCTAACCCATGTATCTTTGGGAGGAAACAGGAGCATCCAAAGGGAACTCACACAGACACGGGGAGAATGTGCAAACTCCAGCACAGACAGTGACCCAGAATTGAACTCTGTACTGCGGCGCTGTGAGGCAGCAGTGCTAACCACTGCGCCACCGTGCCATCCACAGTCAGGTTACGCTTGTGCAGAATCTCGATTAGTTCACAGTCGGAACTCAGATTCAGGTCTCCAGATTATGAAAAGTTACTGGGGAAGGGTCTGAAATGATTGGCCGGGGTGAAGCTGGAATTCGGCAACTATATTTATCAAGAAAGATTGAACAGGGGAGGGCCCAAAATTATGGAGCCGTTTGGTCAGGTCTTTGACACCAGAAAGATATTTCCACTCGTGGGGAAGCCAATAAATCTGATCAGGAATTGAGACAAAACATCTTTTACCCAGGGAGTGGTGGGAAGGTGGGACTCACTCCTGCGTGGAGTGACTGATAAAAATAGATGGATTCCAAGGAGAGCTGGATAAAGACATAATGGAGAGAGGAATAGAAAGATAGTGTTCCTGAAGTGAGATAAAGAGAGATGGGATGAGGCTCCTGTGGAGCATAAGCACCAGCACAGACCAGAAGGGCCAAATGGCCTGTGTTTGTCCTATGGTTTTTATGTCAAGGTAATTCATTCTATGTAACAACAGCAACTTGCATTTATAAAGCAATCTTTAATTTGTTCCTGTGCTTTCATGGGATGGCCAGCATTTATTACCCATCCTTCATTGCCCTGGAGAAGGTGGTGGTGAGCTGCCTTCTTGAATCGCTGTAATCCTTCAAGAGTAGGGCGGCGTGGTGGCACTGCTGCTTCATAGCACCAGGGACCTGCTTTCAAATTCCCAGCCTGTATCACTGTCTACGGAGTCTGCACGTTCTCCCCGTGTCTGCGTGGGTTTCCTCCCACAGTCTGAAAGGTGTGCTGGTTAGGTGTATTGACTTGGAGGCGCTGGAGGAGAATTTCACAGTAACTTCATTGCAGTGTTAGTGTAAGCCTTACCTGTGACTAATAAATGAACTTAACTTTACCTTTAGGTACAGCCGCAGTGCTGTTAGAGTTCCAGAGCTTTGACCCAGTGACAGTGAAGGAACAGTAGTATATTTCCAAGTCAGGATGGTGAGAAAGTTGCTGGGAGACCTTCCAATTGGTGTGTTATCGTGTGTTTACTGTAGCCACAGTATTTATATGGCTGAGTTGAGTTCAGCTTCTGGTCAATGGTAACCTCCAGGATGTTGATAGTGGGGATTCAGCGATGGTAATGTCACTGAATATCAAAGGGCAATGGTTAGAGTCTCTCTTGTTGGTGATGGTCATTGCCTGGTGTTTGTGTGCTGCAAATGCTACTGCAACTTGTCAGCCCAAGCCTGGATGTTGTCCAGGTCTCTAAATATGGTCATAGATGCTTGGGTATCTGCAGACTCGCAAATGGTGCTGAACATTGTGAATATCCCCACTTCTGGCCTTAAGTTGGAGGGAAGGTCATTGATGAAGCAGTTGAAGATGGTTGAACCTCAGACGCTATCCTGAAGGACTCCTGCAGTGATGTCCTGGGGCTGAGATGATTGACCTCAACCATCTTCCTTTTGTGCCAGGTATGACCCCAACAATTGGAGAGTTTTCCCCTGATTCCCATTGACTCTGATTTTGCTCGGGTTCCTTAATGCCGTATTCAGTCAGATGCGGCCTTGGTGTCAAGGGCTGTTGCTCTGATTTCACTTCTGGAGCTCAGCTGATATGTCTGTGTTTGAACTGTAATGAGGTCAGGAGCTGCGTGACCCCGGGGGGAATCCAAACTGGGCGTCACTGAGCAGGTTATTGCTGACCAGGTGCTGTTGATAACTCCTTCCATCACTTTGTTGATGATTAGACTGATTGGACAGTAATTGGCTGGTTGAATTTGTTTCTTCTGCACAGAACATATCTGGGCAATTTTTCACATTCTTGGCTGGATGCCAGTGTTATTGTTATATTGGAACAGCTTGGCTAGGGGCACAAGTTCTGGAGCACAAGTTCTCCGTAGAATCATAGAAAATGAGGAAGCCATTCGGCCCATCAAAGCTGCACCGACAATAATCCCACCCAGATCCTATCCCCATTATGCCACACATTTCCCTGAGCTAGTCCCTCCGGCACTAAGGAGCAATTTAGCATGGCCAATCCACATAACCCGCATATTTTTGGAGTGTGGGAGGAAACGAGAGCATCCGGAGGCAACCCTCGCAGACACGGGGAGGAACAGGTAGTGACCCGAGGTCAGAATCGAGTCCAGGTCCCTGGTGCTGTGAGGCAGTAGCACTGACCACTGTGTCACCATGCCAACCTCCATACTATAGTTGGGATTGTCCCTGAACCTTTGCAGTATCTAGTGCTTTGAGATGTTTCTTTATATCATATAGATTGAATCGAAGTGACGGAAGACTGACCTGTATGAGAAGGCGGAGATGGATGGTAATTCTGACTGAAGATTACTGGCAATGCTTTAGCTTTATCTTTTGCACTGATGTGCTGGGCTCCTTCATCATTTAGGATGGGGATATAGAGGTTTACAGCATGGGAGAGGCCCTTCGGCCCACCTTGTCCATGCTGCCCTTCTCTTTTAAAACCCCTAAGTTAATCCCAATTGCCTGCATTTGGCCCGTACCCCATTACACCCATCTTATCCATGTAACTATCGAAATGCTTTTTAAGAGATAAAGTTGTACTGCCTCTGGCAACTTGTTCCAGACACTCACCACCCCATGCGTGAAAAAATTGCCCCTTTGGACACTGCTGTACCCCTCCCCTCTCACCTTAAATCTATGCCTTTTAGTTTTAGACTCCCCTACTTTTGGGGAAAGATATTGACTATCTAGCTGACCTGTGCCTCTCATTATTTTATAGACTTCTATAAGATCACCCCCTCAGTCTCACACGCTATATTTTTGGAGCCTCCTCCTCCAGCGAGTTGCTTAAATGTCCTCTGCTATTCACGGCTGGGTCTGGCAGGACTGCAGAGCTTAAATCTGATTCAGTGGCTGTTGGATGGTTCAGCCCTGCCTGTGACACATTGTTTTTATTGTTTGGTGAAAAAGTAATTCTGTGTTGTAGACTTTTAGCGTGTCTTGTGCTTTTTAGTTTTGCCTCGTACTTCTCTTGATTGCCCTGCAACAATCCTCAATGGAACCATTTGCCCCATGCTCCTTCACAGCAGCATTATAAAAGAAAATCTTGATACCAAGCCACATGGGAAGACATTCAAAGGACTGCTTTGGAATATATACACGGAAAAAGGAGGTGGCCTTTTCACCTCTCGTGGTTAACGCGACCTAATTCCCAACACTGACTTCTTTCCCTGAATGTAAAAATCAATCAGTCACAATTTGAATTGAAGTCGATCTGGTCTGAAATTCCTTTGGGTTTTACCCCAGTCCAACGCCGGCATCTTCACATCCTGAACTTCCCTTGGCAGAAGAGAGTTCAAATCGTCTCCCATTCTCTGTACGTACCGGAGTTTCTGCATTGTACTGCGTGACAGAGGGACGTGGGCCAAACCCGGGCAACTGGGACTGGCTTTAGTGGTTAAAAAAAGGGCAGCATGGACAATTTGGGCCAAAGGGCCTGTTTCCCCGCTGTAAACCTCGATGACTCTGTTTTCCTCTGAGATTTAGACTATGCAGCCAACCTATAGAAACAGTTTCTCTTCATCAAGGCCATCTGTATCCCATAATGCCCTGAAAACCTCAGTCTAAAGCCCCTTCTAGATTCCAGTCTGACCAAAGCTTGGCCAATGAGGTGGGCTTTAAGGAGTGTCTTAATGCAAAGATGAAGAGGGGGAATTTTGGAGATTAGGCAGCAAGATTCACGTCTGCTCTCGGTGGAGTGTGAGAAATAGGGATGCGCAGAAGGCCAGATTTGGAGGGAAACTGGGATCTTGGAGAGATGTAGGCTGGAGATGGAGAATCTGGGCTTTTGAAGAGGTTAAAGTCATAGAAACATAGAAGATAGGAGCAGGAGGAGGCCATTTGGCCCTTTGAGCCTGCTCCGCCATTCATCACGATCATGGTTGATTGTCCAACTCAACAGCCTAATACTGCTTTCTCCCCATAACCTTTGATTGCATTCATCCCAACTGCTATTTCCATCCTTTTGAATACAATCAATGTTTTGCATCAACTACTTCATTTAGTAATGAATTCCACAGCCTCACCACTCTCTGGGTGAAGAAATGACTCCTAATCTCTGTCCCAAATAGTCTACCCCAAATCCTCAGACTGTGACCCCAGGTTCTAGATTCTCCCCCCTCCATCAGGAACATCCTCGCCCCCCCCACTCCACCCCCGCAACCCCTGCCCCCCCGCCTCCCTCCCCTTTTCTCCCGCCTGACTTGAAGCTTATCTCCAGGTTAAATAGAATATTTATCCCCATTTGATTTTGTCTCACCCAGTGTCCCCTCACTGCCCTCGATTGTCTCATCACCGCCTCCCTCTCTTTCAGCATGCAGTACAGTGGTTAGCACTGCTGCCTCACAGCGTCAGGGACCCGGGTTTGATGCCCAGCTTGTCTGTGTGGAGTTTGTACATTCTCCCCGTGTCTGTGTGGGTTTCCTCATGTGCTCTGGTTTCCTCTCACAGTCCGAAACTATGTCGGTTAGGTGCACTGGCCGTGTTAAATTCTCCCTCAGTGTACCTGAACAGATGCCAGCATGTGGCAACCAGGGGATTTTCAGAGTAACTTCATTGCAGTATTAATGCAAACCTACTTGTAACACTAATAAAATGAACATTAAACTTTAGCCTCAACTTGTGTTCCACCCAGTCAATATTTCCTCCTCTTCCCCGTCATCCCCACCATTCCCAACTGCCACAGGAGCCAAAATTAATGCCGGTAGCTCACCAATAACCTTAACCTTCCTCGGGCAAATTTACAGGTGGGCCCATTCGAACGGAGTGTGTGAGCAAGAGTTTGTCCGCCATTCGATTTCTAAACCATCACTGCAAAACAGTGTTTGGAAATAGAATTATGATGTGGAGATGGGACTGGGGTGTGCACAGTAAGAGTTCTCACAACACCAGGTTAAAGTCCAATAGGTTTATTTGGAATCACAAGCTTTCGGAACATTGTTCTTTCATCAAATGAGATTAACCAGTTGTTGTGAGACTTCTCACTGAAATAGAATTAAGAAGAATGGAAAAAAAACCACAAGATTCAAATGGCCTTGCTTTTCTTTTCAAGCCCGTCTTGGGCCTCGACCCATTCCATGGGCTGGTTTATTTTTGAACTAAGATCGTAGCCCTGACCCTGCGAGACGGTGAATCGGTGGAGGATGAGAGTTGCTGTTCAGAGCCATCTCCACCAGAGGGCAGGCCTGCTCTGTGTCCTGGAGGCCCAGTGTACAAACCCACACGTTCAGAGTGGAATCACTGTTAAGAGTGCTGAATGCTGCTGTGCATCAGGCTTTCCAGCAAGCTTCACTCACACTCAGTGTGATTGGGGCCATTTACTTTTGTTTTCAAAGTGGCCTCTCCCCAGAATGAAAACAAAAAGTAAAAGAAAAACTTGGGAATAAAAAATGCTGGCTCAAACTGTCTTTCCTGATGTTTCTCTCTTCAAGTCTGCCTCTCCAGATTGTCTTCTCTCTCCGTTCCTCAAACGGCTTTCCATTCCTTTGTAAAAAATCTTTATTAGCAATTGGCACGGTGGTACAGTGGTTAGCACTGCTGCTTCACAGCTCCAGGGACCCGGGTTTGATTCTAGCCTTGGGTCACTGCCTGTGTGGTGTTTGCACGTTCTCCCTCTGGCTGCGTGGGTTTCCTCCGGGTGCTGCGGTTTCCTCCCACAGTAAGAAGTCTGACAACACCAGGTTAAAGTCCAGCCAATGTATTTGATAGTAAACCCACAAGCTTTCGGGGTTTGTACCTTCGTCAGGCGAATGGAGAGTTCTGGCCTCAGATAGAGCATATAGCAGCACAGACAGTTTACAGATTACTGATTAGAATGCTAGTTTTTACAAGTAACCTGCTGTTCAAGTTTTAAGGATTCCGGCAATGTGAATGGAAAAAGCATTAGGTTAAGGAGATGTGTATTGTCTCCAGACAGTACAGTAAGTGAAGTTTTGCAAACCCAGGCAAGTCATGGGGGGGTTACAGATAGTGTGACCAAACCGAAGACTCCTGTTGAAGCCGTCCTCATGTGTGTGGAACTTGGCTATCAGTCTCTGCTCAGCGACTCTGCACTGCTGAGAGTCATGAAGGCCACCTTGGAGAATGTTTACCTGAAGATCAGAGGCTGAATGCCCGTGACTGCTGAAGTATTCCCCAACAGGAAGGGAACAGTCTTGCCTGGTGATTGTCGAGTGGTTCCACATCATTCCTCCCACAGCCAAAAGATGCGCTGGTTAGGCGGATCGGCCACGCTAAATTACCCCTTAGGGCGGAATTCTACTGCCCAAGTTTCACAAGATTCCACACGAGGCCAATGGAGAATATCGCTTTCCGAGCTTTGTCCGCCTCTGGAATCAGGGCTGGCGTGCCGGTAAAATTGCGGCTTTAGTGTCAGGGGGATTGGCAGGGTAAATATGTGAGGTTGTGGGAATAGGGTCTGGGTGGGATTGTTGTTAGTGCAGGCTCGATAGGGCCGAATGGCCTCCTTCTGCACTGTAGGGATTCTATTGTATTCTATGAATCTATCCACAATAACAATCTGTACTTATGTAGCACATTTATCATGGCGAAACATGGCAAGGTGCCTGAGGGGAGAGCAATTAAATCAGATTCAACACTAGGCTGAGTGAGGGATGTCAGAACAGATGACTAAATAGTATAGGCAAAAAAGGTAAATTTCAAGAGTGACTCAATTTCAGAGAAATTGGAGAAATTCGGAAAAAGCAATCATAAATTCCCGATTCTACCTAACCTATACATTTTCCAGACTGTGGGAAGGAACTGGAGTATCCGGAGGAAACACACGCAGACACGGGGAGAATGTGCAAACTCCGCACAGACACTCTCCCGAAGCTGGGATTGAACCCGGGTCCCTGGCGCTGTGAGGCAGCAGTACTAACCACTGTGCCACTGTGCTGCCTTGTACCAGCACTGAAGGCTGTGACAGCTGGAGGCTTTTGGACTCCTCCAGGATCTCACCCCTCCCTGCAACCTCCACCTGCCCCATAACACCTTGAGACCTCTCTTCCCCACCCATCCAAGTCTGGCCTTTTGAGTATATTGCAAAGGTGAGTTTGTGAAGATGTGAAGAAGAATTTGTAAAGAATGTAGAATATTAGAAGGAAAACAACAGTGTGTGGCTCCTTTAAAAGCTGGTTTTATATTCAGAGCTTGAATGTTTAAACACAGAGTACACAGATTGCAACAACTGTAACTAGGACAAAGCATCAGGGTTGCCTTGGTAACAGGCTCTACAGGTTTTTACATTTTGTTAGCCTATGAGTTTAAAGAAGACAGTCCGCTAAAGGGAACTTATTAGATTTGAATTTGCTGTTGTTGTCAGCATCAAGCCAATCCTAATGTAAAGAATGCATCAGGAATACAAATATAGGAATTTAGCAGCCTGCTTTCAGTGGCTCCAGTTCAGTCAGTGAGTTCAACTAAGAAGGCCATCTCTGGAGCCGTTCTCCACCTTGCCAGCTAAAAGAACTATCTCTAAGGAGAATTTTCTTCCACAAGGAGAATCACTCTCACAGCATCTACCCTGTCAAACTGCCTGAGGATCTGACATGTCTCAATAATGTTGTCTCTCACTCTTCTCAACTCCAATGAGTCCAGGCCTAATCTACTCAACATCTCCTCACATGAAAATCCCTCCATATCCATGATCAATCCAGTGAACCTTTTCTGGACTGCCTCCAATTCCAATATATCTTCCCTTAGATCAGGGGACCAAGACTGTTCACAGTATTCCAGGTACAGTTTAACTAGGGCCTCATATACAGACTTCCTTATTTTTAGATTCTATTCCCTTTGAAATAAAGGCCAATATTCTATTTGCCTTCCCTGTTACCTGCTGAACATGCGTGCTAGCCTTTTGTGATTTACGCAAGAGAGCTTCCAAATCCCTCTATGCTGTAGCTTTCTGCAGTCTGTCTCCATTCAAGTAATATTCAGCTCCTTTATTCTTCCTACCAATGTGTATAACTTCATGTGGTCATTAGTGCTGTTTGTGGGAGCTTGCTGTGCACAAATTGGCTGCCTTTCCTCCGACATTGATGATGCTGCGTTGGATGGAGGGCACTTGTCGGTGCCCTGGGCTGATGAAAAGAGGCTACATGAATGCAAGTTCTTCCTGCTTTGCAACGCAGGGAGGTGACAGGAATGCGTCCACAGTTTGGGATAAGAGGGAAGGGGAATTGGGATGAGAGGGAAAGGGAGGGGCTTCATCCTTTTCTGGGACTGAGTCAGTCAGAAGCAGGGCTCCCTGCAAGCAACTGCTTTCACTCAGCACTGACAGCCGCTGACACCCTAGAGTTGGTGGAAAATATTCTGTCAATTTGGACTTGGCAGGAGATCTGGAAAGGATTCTGACTCCACAGCTCATGGCAAGCTGAAATATCTTTTTATATAGTTCAGGGCAGCATGATGGCACAGTTGGTTAGCACTGCTGCCTCACAGTGCCAGGGACCTGGGATCGATTCCAGCTTTGGGTCACTGTGTGAAGTTCTCCCTGTGTCTGCGTGGGTTTCCTCCTGGTGCTCTGGTTTCCTCCCACACTCTAAAGCTGTGCGGGTTAGGTGGATTGGCCATGTTAAGTTGCCCCTTAGTGTCAGGGGGACTAGCATCGTTGTGGGGATAGGGCCTGGGTGGGATTGTTGTCGGTGTAGGCTTGATGGGCTGAATGGCCTCCTCCTGCACTGTAGGGATTCTATATTGACATTTATATCCCTGAGCACCTCGCTCTTCTCTCTTCCCAACATTCTGTCTTTTCTCACCACGTACCCCCACCCCATCCCACCCCAGCGCCTCCCTCTATCATCTCACCCTCTGTTGGAAAGTCCCACAGTGTGTCAGAGTTCCAGAGCTCGGAGTTATGTGAACAAAACCAGGGGCAGGATTCATTGTTCTATCAGGCACTTCTGCCCCACATCACCACTCCCTCCCCTCCATCTAAGGAAAAAGACAATGGAGATTCCAACTCTGTTCTCCTGAGCAGATTCTCAGCCACTCAACACACAGAGGGGTGAGATTTCTGACTACATCGAGATGGCCACTAGCGCCCCCAGCAGCAATGGCCACTGCTGGGACTGCAGTAAGTACCCATTGGTGATCATTGCTGGTTCTGGATGGAGATGTAAGTTTTGGGGTGTGGAGGGGGGAGGGTGGGGGGTGGGGGGCGGGGGGGAGGAACAACTGCGGGAGGGCCTGGCATGGGAGATGAGGAGGGAAAGCGGGATGGTCAGATAGTGATGAGCGGGGTGCATTGTGAGGTGATGGGCTCAGGTACAACTCCCTCCTCCCCGCAATCGCATGTACTTACCCTAGCTAGTCCCCCTGACATTAAGGGAAATTTACACGGCCAATCCACCTAACTTGCATGTCTTTACGCTGTGGGAGGAAACCAGAGCACCTGGAGGAAAACCACGCAGACACAGGAGGAATGTGCAAACTCCGCACAGATAGTGAGCCTAGGCCTGATTCGAACCCAGGCCCCGGCGCTGTGAGACAGCGGTGCCACCATGCCCCCAGGGACCGTAGACTTTCTTGGTCTGCTGCCCTTGTCCTTCGAGATAGTAGAGGTCGTTGGTGTGGAAGGTGCAGTCTAAGGTGTATTGACAATGTCTTGCAGTGTATCTTGTAGATGGTACACACAGCTGGCACTGAGTATCGGTGGTGGATGTGGGGTCTGGAAGGGGTGCCAATTAAGCCCCCTACTTACCTGCCAAGCCAATTCTAGAGGAGTGTAAAATTATGCCTAGGAGTGATTGTTAAACACGGGCATACACATGATCTTTGGCTGTCTCTCTTTGTCCGCAGAGCACAATAAATCTGATTCTGTTTGTCTATAAACAGACTGTTGACAGGAGACACTTCCAAAGGCTCTGCACAACAATCATGGTGACACTGTGAGTAATCACAAAGCTTCAAACCCTGCTGGATCCCAGTCTTCAACCATAGAACCTCATAGTGCAGAAAGAGGCCCTGCACTGAACACAATTCCACCCATATCCCTACCCCCATATCCCTACATATTTACCCACTAATCCCTCTAACCTATGCATCCCTGGACACTAAGGGGCAATTTTCTTAGCGTGGCCAATCAACCTAACCCACACATCTTTGGAGTGTGGGAGGAAACCCACGCAGACACGGGGAGAATGTGCAAACTCCACGCAGACAGTGACCCAAGCTGGGAATCGAACCCAGGACCCTGGAGCTGTGAAGCAGCAGTGCTAACCCACTGCGCTACTGCGCCACCCACATCCCAAGTATCCTCTGGTTTGCATTCCTCTCTTTCCTGACAGACTGACAGGGGTATAGTCTCCACTCTGTTTCTGATTCCATCCATTAGTTTGAATCAGTGAGCTTTTTCTCCTTAATTCACTCGCACACACTGACACGAACATTGAGGATGTGGTGATAGGCAAGGAGGAAACCTGAGGTGACAGAACCATATAGAAGGGCTGGTCAGATGGGTAGAACGGCGGCAAATGGAATTCAACCCTGAAAAGTGTGAAGTGATGCATTTCAGGAGGACAAACAAGGGAATGAATGCGCAATGAACAATAGGATGCCAGGAAATACAGACGGCCAGAGAGATCTCTGTCTGCATTTGCAAAAATCCCTGAAGGTAACAGCACAGGTAGATAAAGTGGTCAAGAAAATGTATGGGATATTTGCCTTTATTGAACAAGTAAGAAGTCCCACAATGCCAGGTTAAAGTCCAACAGGTTTACTTTTGTTTAGTTGGTAACATGAGCTTTTGGAGCACTGCTCCTTCATCAGGTGGGTCACGCACATCTTGTAGGTGATACACAAGGGGTGCCAATCTAATCCACAAACATCCACATCCATCACAGACAAACAGTAGCAGGCACGTGTACCATCTATAGGGTGTGTGTGACTCACCTGATGAAGGAGCAGGGCTCCGAAAGCTTGTGGTACCAAATAAACCTGGATTTTAAACTGGTGTTGTGAAACTTCTTCCTGTGCTTATCCCAGTCCAACACCGGCATCTCCACTTGGAGTTGGCCAAGGAACAGAATACGAAAATAGGGAGTTTATGATGGAGCTGTGTAAACGTTTGTTAGGCCACAGCTGGAGTACTGCGTGCAGTTCTGGTCAGCACACTAATAGGAAGGATTGCACTGGAAAAGGTGCAGAGAAAATGTTGTCTGGGCTGGAGGATTTCAGCTGTGAAGACAGGCTGGATAGGTTGGGATTCCTTAGAGCAGAGAAGGCTGAGGGGGGACCTGATTGAGGTGTACAAAATTATAAAAGACGTAGGTAGGAAGAAACATTTCTCCTTAGCAGAGGGCACAGATTTAAGGGACAGGGTAGGAGATTTAGAGGGGATTTGAAGAATTGTTTCAACAATGGGAATCTGGAACTCACTGCCTGAAAAGGTGGTAGATGCGGGAATCCTCACAATTAAGAAGCATTTAGATGAGCACTTGAAATGCCACAGCGTGCAAGGAGATATGGACCAAGTGCTGGAAAATGGGATTAGATTAGGTAGGTGTGTGATGGCCAGAGCAGACAAGTTTGGCTGAAGGGCTGCGTGAAACTATGATTATGCCATGGATGACATTGGAAAGTCTGGCTGTTAGTGTCAATCCTAGAATCATAGAACCCTATAATGCAGAAAGAGGCCCTTCAGCCCATCGAGTCTGCACTGAACACAATCCCACCCAGGCCCTACCCTCATATCCCTACATATTATACCCACTAATTCCTCTAAACCACAATCCCTGGACACTAAGGGGCAATTTCTTAGCATGGCCAATCAATCTAATCTGCACATCTTTGGACTGTGGGAGGAAACCAGAACACCCGGAGGAAACCATGCAGACTCAGGGAGAATGTGCAAACTCCACACAGGCAGTGACCTGAGCTAGGAATCGAACCCAGGACCCAAAAGCTGTGAAGCAGCAGTGCTAACCACTGTGCTACCGTGCCACCCAATCCTTGGGCATTCTTGCTGACAGACCTGACTTTGTAACCCACTTGTCTGCTGTCCTATTTTGCAGATGTAGAGAAGTGGAAGGTATTTGGAAGGTAGTGTTGAAGGAGCCTAGGTGAATTGCTATAGTGCGTCTTGTAGACGGTACACATTGTCTGTGTGTGTCAGTGATGTTGGGAGTGAATGTTTACAGTGGTGGATGGATTGTCGATCAAGTCAGCTGCTTTGTTCCGAGTAGTTTTGTTGTAAAATCAATGTGTTTGCTTTAAGTTAGTGGACAAGAGTGTAATAATAAGGCTCCTTAGAGTTGGATTTGTGTTGTGTGACAGCCTGTGATATGCACTGGAATGTTTTAACTAGGTAAAAGGTGGAGGCTGTCTACAAATGCCAGCCGTGGCTCTTAGTACCTCACAGTCAGGAGATTGTGGGTTCAAACTTCCCCAGAAAATGAGCAAAACATTTCTATGTTGGCGTTCCTGTTGCAATAGAGTGGGAGTACTGCACTGTCAGTGAATGCTCCAACCAAACATTTTCCCAGTGTCTGTATGGATTTCCTCCGGGTGCTCCAGTTTCCTCCAAAAGTCCGAAAGACACGCTGGTTAGGGTACGTTGTAAGAGGTCTGACAACACCAGTTTTAAATCTAACCGATTTATTTGATAGTAAACTCGCAAGCTTTCGGCTTTACAGCCTTCGTCAGGCGAATGAGGTATTTAGGGTACATTGGCCATGCTAAATTCTCCCTCGGTGTACCCAAATAGGCGCTGGAGTGTGGCAACTCGGGGATTTTTGCAGTAACTTCATTGCAGTGTTAATGTAAACTCTACTTGTGACACTAATAAATAAATTCGAACTTTTAACTTTAGCTGAGTTTCTGGATTAATAGTCCAGCGATAATACCACTCAACAATCACCTCCTCTCCCTCCAAGAGTCCAATGAACTGAGCCACAGATATCTAAGGAGAGTTTGTAAAGTATAACACTTCTTTCCACTTTCCCTCTCTGACTGGACTTATCTACCTGGTGTTGAGTTTGACCCAGCTTGTCCAGTAAAGCCCTGCTCCCTGGAATTAACGCTGTGCCTCTCGTGTGACAATTAGACTCATGCAGAGTGGAAAAGTATGTTCGGAGATTGGATGAGGAGACTGGGGAATGAGAAGAAATGAGAGTGAGCCGGGTCACGGGTGCTTTAAGCTCTAGTATTGTCAGGGGACAGTCAGTAACTAACTCGCACCTTCTGACAGGGAACTTCCCCTAAATTTGCTGCTCCGACCTCAGTCAGACACAAATATACTTTTTGCTGAATATCTTTTCCCCCTTGTCTGTCTCTCTAAGGACCTGCCCAACATGCTTCATTCTGCTCTGTCCCTCACCATATGAGATCAGGGAGTGATAGTCAGCCAGAGAGTGCTGAGGCCATTGCTGCCCTTAGTTTATTTATTTGTTACATTAGCACTGCAATGAAGTAACTGTAAAAATTCCACGATCACCACACTCTGGTGCCTGTTTGGGTACACTGAAGCAAAACTTAGCAAGGCCAAGGCATCTAACAGCACGCTTTTCAGAGGAAATGGGACCACCTGGAGGAAACCAGTGCAGACATGGGGAGAATGTGCAGACTCCACACAGACAGTGAACCGAGGTGGGATTGAACCCGGGTCCATGGTGCTGTGAGGCAGCAATGCTAACCACCGTTCCATTGTGCTATCCTTGTGCACATGACCACATGCACAAACGTGTACGTAGGCAAATGCATACGTAAACTAACATATATTGCCACAGCATGCGTACAGGTACTTAAATACACACTCAAACTCACACATATATATATATATCCACATACTGAGAAACATACATATAAATGTACATATACATACGCGCACAACACATGGGTAAATATGTACACAGACAACACAGGAAGATGGAAATGCTTGCACACAAAGGTACGCATTTTGGCAAATACATATACAAAGCCAAACACAAGGACATGCATGCACACAGGCAGGCAGAAATACATGTACACAAAGGTATATGGAGACAAACAAGTGCACATGCAAATTTACAAAGGCAAAGATATGTATAAATACACAAACTTGTATATACACACACAGGTAAACACATGTATACATGCATATAGGCATGCACACACTCACGCATCCAGGTAAATACACACACACACACACATGCACTGTGACACATACACACACACGTGCAATATATTCACACACTCAGCTGCAGTCATCAGGTGCTTTGCAACAGATGATATTTTATTGAACATATTCTTTGCAGTCAGCTGCGTAACCCAGTGCTTCTGCCCGTCTAACTGGTGAGTAGTGTGGGAATAATTGTCGAACCCTGGTAGGGAGCTAGCACAGCCCCGATGGGCTGAATGACCCCTCTCCCCTATGCTGCCTGATTCTATGAGAGTTTTTGGTTTACCATCGGGCTGTTCACAGACAAATATTTTGGATTGTTTGACAAAAGGCCAGCTGAAGCCTAGTGAGAGGCAAAAGCTTGTCACTAATGCTGCTTCCTCTGCCATTGACACAAATGCGAAGATGTAGATCCTCCCAGTCATGCTGGAAGTGTGCCTAATGTGCAGTAATTTCTGTAAGCTAGTGAAAGTGTGTGAAGAATGGACCACAAGAGAGAACCTGAAGTAAGAGGCAATGATTGCAATGATGGCCCCTCATGTTAAGTTAATAATCTCTATTATCTACTGACACCAGAACAAGAGAGGCCAGTGCTGCCTGAACCTGAGAAGCTTTATAGATGTCCACTGAGCAGCAATAGCATGCAGTGATAAAGCATTTCAATAAATACTCAATGTCTTGTGCTGCTGTGGGGAAAGCATGTATCATCCATCCCCCAAGGTTTGGCACAAGAGAATGGCTTACTCAGTCACTTGACAAACTGTATCGGAATGTCTCAAAGCTATTTACAGCTATTGAAGTACTTTCAAAATGCACACAGCAAGATCCCACAAAATAACAATGGGATTATTTATTTAATGATTAGTGTCACAAGTAGACTTACATCAACACTGTGATGAAGTTACTGTGCAAATCCCCTGGTTGTCACACTCCAGCGCCTGTTCGGGTACACTGATGGAGAATTTAGCATGGCCAATCTACGTCTTCCAGACTGTGGAGCACCCAGAGTAATGCATGTAAGCACAGGGCACAGTGTTTAGCACTGCTGCCTTACAACACCCAGCATCCAGGTTTGATTCCCAGCTTGCGTCACTGTCTGCGTGGAATCTTCACATTCTCCCCGTATCGGTGTGGGTTTCCTCCTGATTTCCTCCCACAGTCTGAAAGACGTGCTGGTTGGGTGCATTGGGGCCATGCTAAATTCTCCCTCAGTGTACCCACCTGAACAGGTGCCAGAGTGTGTCGGCAAGGGGATTTTCACTGTAACTCCATTGCATTATTAATGTAAGCCAGCTGTGAATAATAAATAAGCTTTAACTTTACAGACCCAGGGAGAATGTGCAGACTCCACACAGACAGTGACCCAAGCCTGGGACTGAACCTGAGTCCCCGGCATTGTGAGGCAGTAGTTCAAACCACTGTCCAACATGCCACCCACAAAGGAAATCAACAGAAATGAGGACGGACCAGAAATGTGGAGTTATGGGCAGTAAGGATCTTATTGAAGAGTGGAGTAGGCTTGAGAGGCCATATTACCTGGGCTTGCTCCTCTCTCTTACATTCTCATGTGAATCAGACTATTGGAATCTTCAAGAAGAACAACCCAGAGCTACCTTTGGAGAAAGATAGACCAGTGCTCACCACTGTATTAAAGCCCTGCAGTGAACTCATTGGGCCTCTGATTTTAATGGGGCACTTCCACTGGCTTTTTGAATGCAGGGTGAAAAGTATTTGTAATCTTGACGGTGGCCAGACTGAGAAGAAGGAAGGAAGATGC
Organism: Sphyrna mokarran; assembly: GCA_024679065.1. Classification (NCBI taxonomy): domain Eukaryota; kingdom Metazoa; phylum Chordata; class Chondrichthyes; order Carcharhiniformes; family Carcharhinidae; genus Sphyrna; species Sphyrna mokarran. Next base: position 6,774,565 of record JAGIQG010000013.1, on the reverse strand, counting down.
TAAAGAAGGAAGGGAGAGAGAGTCAGGAAAAGAAAATGGAGAAAGAATCTAATGAGGAGTGAAAATGGAAGAGTCAATTACTCCGGGGCGTGGGTTTAAGGTGCGGGGTGCAAGGTTTAAGGGTGATGTACGAGGCATGTTTTTTACACAGAGGGTGGTGGGTGCCTAGAACTTGCTGCTGGGGGAGGTAATGGAAGCAGGTACAACAGTGACATTTAAAGGATGTCTGGATAAATACATGAATATGATGGGAATAGAGGGATAGGGTGCCAGGAAGGGTAGGGGATTTTCGTCCAAATAGGCAGCATGGTCGGTGCAGGCTTAGAGAACTGAACGGCCTGTTCCTGTGCTGTAATTTTCTTTGTTTTTGTGATTCCCTTGGTAACCTCTCCCCCCAGGCCGAGCCATTGCTTAAGTGTGAGGGTCATGATGTGGAGATGCCAGAGTGGGACTGGAATAAACACAGTACGAAGTCTCACAACACCAGGTTAAAGTCCTCACAACAACAGGTTTATTTGGTAGCAAACACCTCTAGCTTTTGGGGCTCTGCTCCTTCATCAGATTACTAGTGTGAGGGTACCACTGTATAAAGGTCCCTGATTTTATTTCAAACCAAAGCTTGTTTTCTTCATACTTGTAAAAGTAGTAGCAGAGACATTCATTCAATGTATTCTAGCAGCACATGGGTAATAGGGTCCTATTGGAGTAACTAGTGATCTGGGTTAATACCTCAATTTGAGCATGAGTTCAAATCCAACCCGAGTCATTTGAATTAAGTTTATTTTTTAAATCTGCAGTCAGTAAACGTGACCATCAAGTTTGCCATTAAAACCCAATTGGTTATTGGGTGTCAGCTGTGGTGTGAAGAGGTGCATGTTTGTGTCCACACCCTTCAGGTACCGCTCCCGAATTGAATCAAATAACCTAGGCTGGTTCTCCAGACCAAGGCTGCGGAAGCTCAGAGGCCCCGCATCTTCTGGATGAGATTCTACATTGAGGCCCCATCTTCCCCCTCGGGTGAATGTAAATGATCCTGTGCCAGAATCTCCATGGAGATCAATGTTTTCCCCTCAATCAGCATCACAAAGAACAGGTGATCTGCTCCCTGCTCATTATCATGTCACTATTTGTGGGAGCTTGTTGTGCAAAAAATTGGCATTTCCAGCATTCCTGAAATTCATTTGTCATAAGGGGCCAGCCTGTGGTGTTGAAAGTTGCTTCCTGAAGTGCAGTTACACAATCCAGTGAAGGACAGGCAATAAATGTCAGAGCTGCCCACATCCAGGGAATGAACTTTTTAAAAACATTGGCCACACCATTCCCTTCTGGGTAGTAGCACTGCTGCCCCACAGATACATTCTCCCCGTGTCTGCGTGGGTTTCCTCCAGGTGCTCTGGTTTCCTTCCGCAATTCAAAGGTGTGCAGGTAGTTGGACTGGCCGTGCTAAATTGCTCCTTAGTGCCCCAAAATGTGTAGCCACGATGTGGAGATGCTGATCTTGGACTGGGATAGGCACATGAAGAAATCTCACAACACCAAGTTAAAGTCCAACAGTTCTATTTGGTAGCACAAGCTTTGGAGCATTGAACGTTCATCAGGTGAGTGATGTGCAGGTTAGGGGGATTAGCAGGGTAAGTGCACAGGATTACATAAGAACGTGGAAAGGAGTGGTCCGTTTGGCCCCTCGAGCCTGCTCCGCCATGCAATAAGATCATGGCTGATCTTGTCGTGGATCTTGTCAGCTCCGCTTACCCACCCAATCACCATAACTCTTAATTCCTTTGCTGTTCAAAAATCTATCTTTGCCTAAAAAGCATTTGGCAAGGGAGCCTCCAACTGCTTCACCGGGCAGGGAATTCCACAGATTCACAACCCTTTGTGTGAAGAAGTTCCTCCTCAACTCAGTCCCAAATCTGCTCCCCCTTATTTTGAGGTCATGCCCTCTAGTTCTAGTGTCACTCCTCGGTGGAAACAACCTCCCTGCTATCTTATCTATTTTCTTCATAATTTGATATGTTTCTTTCAGGATTAAGGAGATAGGGTACGGGTAGACCTGGGTAAGATGCCCTATCAGAGAGTTGGCGCAGACTCGATGGGCTGAATGGCCTCCTTCTGCATTATAGGAATTCTATGATTCTTAGTCTGAAGGTTTTGTTTACAAGCCCTACTCAGGACCTGAAACCATGTTGACACTGAGATGCAGTACTGAGGGGGCCCTGTACTGCCACAAGTACTACACTGATGAGATATTAATAGATGGTCATTTGTGCTTGTTTCAATGAATGTTGAAGATCCCATGGTATGTGGATACACAGGAGTTCTTCCTGTGTCTGAGCCAAATTCCTTCTTTGATCAAAGCGAACACAAAACGACATGGTAGCACAGTGGTTAGCACTGCTGCCTCACAGCACCAGGGACCCGGGTTCGATTCCCAGCTTGGGTTGGTGTGGAGTTTACAAATTCTCCCCGTGATTGCATGCGTTTCCTCTGGGTGCTCCAGTTTCCTCCCACGGTCCAAAGGTGTGCCGTTTGGGTGATTGGTCATGCTAAGCTGCTCCTTAGTGTCAGGCGGACTAGCTAGGGTGAAAGCATAGGATTATGAGGATAGGGCATGAGAGGCATTGTGGTTAGTGCTGACTTGATGGGCTGAATGGCCTCCTTCTGCACTGTCGTGATTCCGTGAAACACACTGAGTGTTTATCTCAGTGATGTTCCTTTGATCCTGCAAAATGACGGCCACGATAATTGAGTATGAAAGACTTTGAGATGTTTCTGTAAAATGTGTTATGGTGCAATATACATGCAAGCCATTATATTCTGAGTGTGTTGATGAAAGAGCTGGCTGTTTATTCTGTGAGGATACCTGGCTGCTCCTCTCCACTTATAGTTAGTTACAAGGATGAACAGATTTCAAATATTGTTCATAGCGACTGCAATCTGTCAGAGAATTTCTGGGCAAAATGGAAAGCTTGTTATCAGATGTGGAGTGGATAGGTTTGGGGTTACATCCCGCAGTCTTGTTAATCATATTACTGACAGAATAGCACTTTACAGCTCTCTACACCCCCGAAACCTGAATTCCAATTCACCTTAAATCCTCTGGTTAAAAATCACGTGATTAACACGAATGAGTCATCAATGCTCAAATAGGTTAGTTTGAGACATATCCCCATCAAATCTCCCAACACAGATACAGCTCAGGGTTAGATACAGAGTAAAACTCCTCCACACTATCCCCATCAAACACTCCCAGGACAGGTACAGCACAGGGTTAGATACAGAGTAAAACTCCTCCACACCATCCCCATCAAACACTCCCAGGACAGGTACAGCACAGGGTTAGATACAGAGTAAAACTCCTCCACACCATCCCCATCAAACACTCCCAGGACAGGTACAGCACGGGGTTAGATACAGAGTAAAGCTCCCTCTACACTGTCCCCATCAAACACTCCCAGGACAGGTACAGCACGGGGTTAGATACAGAGTAAAGCTCCTTCTACACTGTCCCCATCAACACTCCCAGGACAGGTACAGCACGGGGTTAGATACAGAGTAAAACTCCTCCACACCATCCCCATCAAACACTCCCAGGACAGGTACAGCACAGGGTTAGATACAGAGTAAAACTCCTCCAACACATCCCCATCAAACACTCCCAGGACAGGTACAGCACGGGGTTAGATACAGAGTAAAACTCTCTCTACACTGTCCCCATCAAACACTCCCAGGACAGGTACAGCACGGGGTTAGATACAGAGTAAAGCTCTCTCTACACTGTCCCCCCATCAAACACTCCCAGGACAGGTACAGCACAGGGTTAGATACAGAGTAAAGCTCCCTCTACACTGTCCCATCAAACACTCCCAGGACAGGTACAGCACAGGGTTAGATACAGAGTAAAGCTCTCTCTACACTGTCCCCATCAAACACTCCCAGGGCAGGTACGGCACGGGGTTAGATACAGAGTAAAGCTCCCTCTACACTGTCCCCATCAAACACTCCCAGGACAGGTAGCACAGGGTTAGATACAGAGTAAAGCTCCCTCTACGCTCTCCCAATCAAACACTCCCAAGACAGATTCAGGGGGAGACCATGACAGTAGAGTGGCACAGTGTTTAGCACTGCTGCCTCACGGCTCCAGGGACCTGGGTTCGATTCCCAGCTTGGGTCACTGTCTGACCTATCAGTTTCACTTGAGGAACTCATTCTCAGGAAAGCTGGGCACTACTGGGGAAGAATGAAGCCAGTTATGAAGGCTTAATTGTCTTCTCAAATCATTTGACTTTCAGTAAAACAGCCTTTTCCCATGCCCAACATTTTTTCTAACTAGTGAGCAAACCATCAAAACGTACATTGTTGTTTTGTGCTGAATAATAGATTGAAAGAGAAGCTAAATAAGTGCAAGAGTGAGAGAGAAAAAGAGGAATAAGCTCAAAAGAGAAAATACTGAAAAATCTCAGCAGGTCTGGCAATATCTGTACGGAGAGAAAAGAGCTGATGTTTTGAGTCCAGTGACCCTTTGTCAATGCTGAAAGGAAGAAATGAAATGGGGTGCAAAAAGGCTTGTATTGGAGAGCAATGGGAATGCGATAGCCTAGTGTTATTATCGCTAGGCTTTTAATCTAGAAACTCAGCTAATGTTTCAGGGACTTGGATTCAAATCCCACCACAGCAGACAGTGGATTTTGTTATCAGTTAAAAACTGTCTGGAATTAAGAATCTACTGATGGCTATGAAGCCATTTTGATTGTCGGAAAATCCCATCTGGTTCACTAATGTCCTTTAGGGAAGGAAATCTGCCATCCTTACCCAGTCTGGCCCACATGTGAGTCTAAGCCACAGCAATTTGGTTAACTCTCAACTGCCCTCGGGCAACTAGGGATTGGCTAATAAATGTTGGCCCAGCCCATATCACACAAATGAATTTAAAAATAAGCATGAACCAGTTGGGCCAATCTATTTTTGTTGCAAAGACATGTTTTAAATGAATTTTTTAGTGCCCTGATGTTGTTTTCTCCCCTCACCACTCCCCAGGTTGATTGAAGACAGTATCCTGGAGATTAGTATAAACTTCCTGGAGACTCCTGGGCAGTTTTGTGGGGTTGGGAGAAGGTGTGGGGTGGAGTGGAGCTACTTGGCAACCCACAGTTCAGTCTGTTTCTACAGTAAATGTGATTACACTCTTTCGCCCCCCCCCATCTCCCCAGCTCTGCCGTTCCTCTCCACCTGAAGTGTCATTTATTTTGCTAATATTACAAATGTCATTTTCCCGTCGAGTGCTGTGAGAGGTTGGCGAGGGCTGCTTTCTTCCCAGTTCTCCTCTCAGAAACCCAGGTGGAATGAAACTGTCCTGTTTGTTCTGCCTCGGCAAGCTGTGATATTTCACACCCTGCCTACCCCCCCCCCCCCCCCCCACCTCCCCCCTCACCTCACCACTTGCTGCATATTTTAATTAAGATTTTAATTGTTCCTCTTGCACAGAGCAGCCTTTGAGGATTCTGACTGCACGTTTAGAGATCTGGGCCTTTTGGGAGACTGCTTCACTCCGTGGGCTTGGAGTTGATGAATTTTGCTTCTGGCTAGGCCACAGATTCTGACCTACAAACATATTTAATTCAGTTTCCATAAAATAATTCTTATGCTGTTGTATTAGAATAAATACACAGACTGAGAGCCTCCAGGGATACAGCCTGGTAGATAAACTGATTACAAGCGGCAGTCGGTACACCAGTTCCTATTCCTCCTTAATGAAAGTATAATCAAAGGGTTTTTTCTCCTTTATTTTTTTTTCAAAAGAACCCGCTCGCCTGACAGATTAACGGCTCCAAATTCAGGCCAAGCAAAATGGAAGCAAATATAACATTATTCTTTGTAACACAGAGGGAAAAAAAATAACTGGTGCGTTTATCAAAAAGAACCCAAAGATTAAAGAAGAAGGGATGTTTCTGAAGATTGAAATTTTTTTTACCCTTTCCAATTCTCTTTTCCTTCAAAGTGCTGAGTTTTTATCTCCTGCCTCCGTTCTTTTTATTTTAAGTTCAGTTGCCGTTACAGCACTTACAAATTTTGTCCTATTTTTCACCCCCTCTCACTTTTCAAAGTCTCGCTGCGATATTTCGGGGGTGCAAGTGAAACACCACTTTTCCCCCTTTAGGACTGTTGTGTGTCTGCCCCCGGATTTGAGCATAAAATCTAAGCCTACGTTCCCAGTGGAGTACTGAGGCACCTGGAGGAAACCCACGCAGGTACGGGGAGAATGTGCAACCTCCACACAGGCAATCAGAAGCCAGAATTGAACCCGGGTCCCTGGCACAGTGACGCTGCTGTGCCAAGCACTGTGCCGTCCTAATACCAGGGGGAATAAAGGTACAAGGCCCTTTACTGAAGGTGCAGTGGAAGATGATTGGCAAGGGAGGCGATGGCTCAGTGGTATTTTTGCTTGACCATTAATCCAAAAACTTAGCCAATATTCTGAGGACCCGGGTTCAAATCCCATCATGCCAGATGCTGGATTTTGAATTCAATGAGAAAAAGTTTGGATTAAGAATTTATTTGATTTTGTTTAAGAATTTTCATGGATCACCATGAAACCATTGTTGATGATCAAAAAAACCCACCTGGTTCACAAATGTCCTTTAGGGAAGGAAATCTGCCCATTTTACCTGGTCTGGACTACATGTGACTCCAGAGGCACAGCAATGTGGTTGACTCTCAACTGCCCTCCAGGGGCAACTAGGGACGGGCAATAAATGCTGGCCAACCAGTGATGCCCATGTCCTATGAATGACTGAAAAAAAAGAATTTCAAGAAACAGTTGTGAAAGCAAAATCAGCAGTAACCTCAAAAGAGAAGTGGATAATTTTCTGAACAAATAAAATAATTTGTGAGGGAAAAGGCAGGCAAACATGACTGAATGGAAATTTGCACAACACATTACAGCATGGTGAGCCCAATGACCCCCTTCAATGCTGCAAAATGAATCAGTTCCATTCGATATCTTTCATTTTCAACTCACCCACAAAAAGCTGGAGCCTTGGCAGGAATTTATTTTCAGATGTGTTTGTGCAAGAGTGTAGCCTACACATCAACTCTCTTGCAAAGTAACAACTCTCTTGCAAGTCCTTTAACTGATGAGAAAGGAGACACATTTCCTTGTTTCAAGCTCTTGGTTGTTGGCCTGGGGTCTAAACTATCCAAATCCAATATGAAAATCCACTTGTCCATCAATTATTCACGCCTTTAAAGTTCCTTCATATCTGACTGGAATTGCTGGTAAGCTGTAAGTTTTAACAAGTTTCAGCCACCTGGTTTGTTAGAATCGGAGAATCTCACATCACAGGAGACCATTCAGCCCATTGAGCTGTACCAGTTCTTTTAAACAATTCTCCGATTTAGTGCAGCCTTTGTAGATTATCCCTGCGGTGATCAATTGTGTGGCGTTTGATTATATCTTTGTTGATTGCTCACTGTGGACAATTAATCATGACTGGGTGTGGTCACTGAGAAAAATATATTTGAGTGTCGGCATGAGAGAGCAGGGATTTTAAAGCAGAACTGAATTAAGCTCCTGCTCGTGTATTGACTCTACATTTCTCTGAGGCATGACAAATAACAATTCCTCTTCAAGTGTCTGTCCAATTGTTTTAAGATTTTACTGAGCATGGTCCCAGCACCCTGTGAATTCCTCTGTGTATCGGAATCATTCCTCATTTCCCCTTTAGTTCTTTAGTCAACTATAATTTGTTTTTTTGGGGACATCGCTGGCTAGGCCAGCATTTGTTGCCCAAGCCCAATTGCCTTTCAAAGGGTATTTCAGAGTCAACCCCATTGCTGTGGCTCTGGAGCCACATGTAGACCAGACCAGGTAACGATGGCTGATTTCCTTCCCTAAAAGACTTTAGTGAAACAGATGGGTTTTGTGGTCCTCATTAAACTTCTAATCATCATTAGACTTTTAATTCCAGATTTTTATTGAATTCAAATTTCACCATCTGAGGTGATAGGACTTGAACCAGAGTATTATCCCTGGGTCTCTAGTTCACCAATAATACCATGACACCACTGCTTTCCAAGCCACATGCAAGAGAAAATGGTTTCCCCTACACTTCCTTATCAAAATTCCTCATGATTTTAAACACCTTCATTAAATCTATCCTCAACCTTCTATGCACCCAAAAAAACAGTAAGAAGTCTGACAACACCAGGTTTTTAGACTTCTTACTGTGTTTACCCCAGTGCAACGCTGGCATCTCTACATCATGCCCAAAAGAACAATCAGAGCTTCTCTCAAACTCCTCACCCTTGATATTATCCTGCTAAATTTTCATTGAACTCTCTTTAGGACCTTGACATCTTTCTTAAAGTGTCCAGAATTAGGTACAGTATCTTAGCTGGGCCATGGGCAGTGATTTGTAAAGGTTTAGCATGACTTGCTTACTTTTGCATTCAATGTCCCTATTTATAAAGCTAAGTATCCTATATGCTTCCTCAACAATTTTCTTCCAAAAATATACTTTATTCATAAAACTTTCAAAAGTAAAATTCCATTAGCACATTCCTTCTACAAAGCACAAGTCAGATGTGTGATGGAATACTCTCCTTTTGCTTGGAGAGAGTAGTTCCAACAACACTCAAAAACATACAGGACAAAGCAGCCACTTGATTGGCACCTTAAACATTCATTTCCTTCACCACTGATGCACAATGCAGCAGAGTGTACCATCTACAAGATGCACTGCAATATTGGCACGGTAGCACAGTGGTTAGCACTGCTGCTTCACAGCTCCAGAGATCTAGGTTCAATTCCTGGCTTGGGTCACTGTGTGGAGTTTGCACATTCTCCCCATGTCTGCGTGAGTCCCCTCCAGGTGGTCCGGTTTCCTTCCACGGTCCAAAGATGTGCGGGTTAGGTTGATTGGCCGTGCTAAAAAAAACTTGCCCCTTAGTGTCCTGAGATGTGTAGATTAGTGCGTAAACGTGTGGGGGTAAGGTTTGGGTGGGATTGTGTTCAGTGCAGACTTGATAGACCAGATGGGCTCATTCTACACTGTAAGGTTCCTATGATGTGATGAACTCATCAAGACTCCTTCAAAGCACTTTCCAAATTGCAACCTCTACTATCTAGAAGGACAAGGGCAGCAAACGCATGGGAACACTACCACTGCCAAGTTTCCCACCGAGCCACACACCATCCTAACTTTCAACGATATCTCCATTCCATCACTGTCACTGAATCAGAATCCCTCCCTAACAGCACTGTGGGTGTACCTACACCACATGGGCTGCAGCAGTTCAAGAAGGTGGCTCACCATTACCTCCTGAAGAGCAATTAGGAATGGGGATTAAATGCTGGCCTTGCTACTCACATCCCTGGAAAGAATAAAGCAAAATTCAATTTGGGGGTTTGTTCAGGGCCAGATCAGAGACTCTAAGGTAAATTATAAAGTTAGCCTAGACACTAACTTTTACATTTGATTTTGGTCGGAGGGTGAGCATAAGATATTTCAGTCCAGGTACGATTCAAGTGACCCACTAAGGAGCTTTTATCGAAGCAAACTTTATTTAAGGACACAGAATATAACAAAAAGAAGTAGCATAACTTTTACCAAATAAAGTACTTAAACATGACAAAGTATGATTTTTAACAGCTAGGCTATCTCTAATGTTCCAATTTAGCAATATCCCCCAGAGACATAAATCCCTTCTATGGAATTTGTTAGCACAGAAACCAAACATGCTTGATTTCTGGCCTTATAACACATCTGGAGAGTGATCCAGACAGACACTTATCTTTTCATTCTCAAGCAGCATTCTCCAGAGAAAATCCTACTCCAAATAGTAGAATCTCAGAGAAAGAGACTCTGTTCTTGGCATATTCCAGACTCCACTTCAAACAGAGCAAGAGGCACAGAGATAACAACCCCTCCCTAAAGGTCCAAAAAGCAGACTACTTAGATCTCAGTGAAAGCCTACCTTCCTGCAGTTATATGATCTTACCTGTCAATCAACCTAATCAAGTTTCACTCTGAAATATCACAGGGGAAAACACAAAATAACAGAACCCTGCATTAGTTCAGATTAAGACAAACATTGTGGCATTTAAGATCAATTATGTTGCTGCAGTAACAACACAATGCTGCTGGATCTAGACAAAGCGGCTCCAAGTACATAGAATAGATCCTGCACAAGAAACATGAGTAAAGTGCATCTTTTAAAGGCACAGTATCAACACAGATATTACAGAAAGTGAGATACATTTCAGTTTCTTTCCATACAGCATGTTTCATTCTGAGGTGCCCCTCACACTTTCTTTAACTGCCTTGTCCACTTGCCTTATCGCCATCAAGGATTTCCTTATTTACACCCAGAATTCCTCTGCCCTCCCACCTTCAAAACAGCCCCATTTTTGTCTCTCGTGTTGTTTCTCCCAAAGAACATTGCATCACGCTTAACCGTATTAAAATTTATAATTCATTGGAAACAAGAGGTTGGTTTGGATGCTGTAGATATCAAGCTGCTGGGTTAATGACTTCATTACAGTAATGCACAAAGGAATTTTACATGAGTGTAATCATCAGTGTGATAAAAATAGAACTCAGTCGAATTCACCCAAAGGAAATGCTTTCAGCGTAAAGTACTCAGTCCAAAGTAACTGCCTGAAAACACAGCTCTGAGATGTCCATCAGGCATCAGATTATTCTCCATCTGAAACAATATCATTCCTCTCACCTGTCTCTGTTTCTAACAGATCAAGGAGAGAAGCTCCATTAGTTGAGCAGTTCAGATTCACACATTCTACATCTGGATGTAGAATTAAAGAATGACCAAGTGTTGATAGTAAAACTCCAACAAGATGCCTTGCAGAATTTGAGCAACGAATTAGAAACTTTTTTTTTCCCCAGTTGGAAAGATGGAAACTGGCTTTGCTTCCTTGTACTGGGAATGAAAGCTACAAAGCCACTCATGCTCAGATAGTTGAAGTACATTGTTTCTGATCTTGTCTTCACTGCTAGATTCACCCCGAAGGATGAGGAGTACGGCACACTGGTGCAAAAATAAAGCAATCTGCATTTGCTTCACAGCTTATCAGGTCTCCCAGAAACATCCAAAAACACTTCACATGTGATGAATGTCTAGGAAGTGAAGATTTTGTTAAGTTGCAAAGCTGGAAGCACAGTGGCACAGTGGTTAGCACTGCTGCCTCATAACGCTAGGGAACTGGGTTCAATTCCGGCCTCGGATCACTGTTTGTGCAGAATTTGCATGTTCTCCCCGTGTCTGTGTCGGTTTCCTCCGGGTGCTCTGGTTTCCTCCCACATTCCACAGATGATGTGCGGGTTAGGTTGATTGGCCATGCTAAGTTTCCCCTGAGGGTAGAATTTTACCGGCATGTTTGTCCAAATTTCGCATGATCCTGCCCGAGGCCAACGGAGAATGCCGTTCTCCGAGCCGGGCATGCCCCCGGAATCTGGGCTGGCATGCAGTAAAATTCCGGCCCTAGTGTCAGGGAGATTGCAGGATGAATGCGTGGGGTTACAGGGATAGGGCCTAGGTAGGATTGTTACCAGTACAGACCCAATGGGCTGAATGGCCTCCTCTTGCACTGTAGGGATTCTCTTTTGCTCAGCAGAAAATTTAACATCGGAACAATGAGATGGATGTGTTCAATTTGGATGTTGGTTCATTGGTTGGTTGGGGATTGTTGGCCAGGATTCCAACATAAAGTACCCTGCCTCTGCTTCAAAGGAGTTCAGTGGGGTCTTTAGTCTTGCTTGGAAAAGCCTCCATTTTATGCCAGGGGTAGCTCCTTTGGCAATGCAATAGTCCATCAGCACAACACTGCACAAAGCAGCCCCTACTCCATCTTCCTCTTCCCCCAAACCAGCTCCCCACCAGCCCCTAGTAAAAATATTTTGTTTTCAAGGTGATCACAATGGTAGCAGTGTTGTCCTTGAGCCAAGAATGTTGGGAGCTTGAAACCCAATGCCTGTCCGCTCTATGTACAAGGCCCACACCAGGCTTGTGACACCACCTTAAACAATCACTTGCTCCACCACCACCACACAGTGGCAGCAATGTGTATCATCAACAAGAAGCAGTAACTCACCAAGGCTCCTTCAACAACACTTTCCAAACCTGTGACCTCTATCATCCACAAGGACAAAGACAGTAGTTTCATGGGAATACCGCCACCGACAATTTCCCCTGGAAGCTACGCACTCTCCTGATTTGGAACTTTTGCACGGGATGTGGGCATCGCTGTTCTGGCCACCATTTGGTGCCCATCTCTAGCTGCCTTTGATAGGTTGGTAATGTGCCACCTCCTTGAAACGCTGCAGTCCAGGGGGTGTAGGTGGACCCACAGTGCTGTTAGGAAGGGAGTTCCATGATTTTTGACCCAGCGACAATGAAAGAAAGGGATAGGATCATCAAGCGATCATCAAAGCATAGTGGAACACTCCAACCTACAGGTTCCTCCTGGGTCACTCACCATCCTGATATGGAAATATATTGCCATTCCTTCACTGTTGCTGGGTATAAATCCTGAACCTTCCTCCCTGACAGCACTGTGAGTGTACCTACACCAAAGGAACTGCAGCGATTCCAGGAGGCTGCTTACTCACCACCTTCTGTAGGGATGGGCAATAAATGTTGGCCTCGCGAACGAGACTCTCGTCCCAGGAATGAATGAAAAAGGTGCTCAAGTATATGATCTAGTCAATGAAGAGCTGTATTATTGCAAGTGCAATCTTCTGATGGGATGTTAAACTGAGGCATTGTGTAGCCAGGCAAAAGATCCCATAAAACTGTTCAAGAGTGGAAGCATTCTCCTGGGCATCCTGGCTACCATCTTTGCACATTGTTAACCGAACAGTAGATGCTGCTGTGATGGGAGTCCCATTCATGGTAGGTGTGTTGATTTGAACATGATTTGCTAACGATACGTTAGAGCCTTTAGAATGGGTTTTGCTATAAATCAAGAACTCTCCTTTTGTGTGGCAGCCTTTTGCCAGTTCATTCCAGCGCCAGTCTGAACTCACAGTTCAAGTGGTTGCACAACACAAACTCCAAACCGCCCCGCTGCTTAGAGGGAATTAATAAAGTTTAAATAAATTGAAGGAAACTGAGTATTAAAAAGTGTTATTTATCTATTAAGCAATGTTTTGGCTTGTATTCTGTGCACCTAAACAAGGTGTGAACAAGTGAGTAAGCACAGCTGTTTCTGAGCAGTTAAGATGCTCTAATGGGTAATTTGCAATTGACGTTAATATGAACGGATAATGCCATTCTGCCCAACGGAAGTGAATACTCCTCTTAAACATGGTTATTCGGAGGGATGGGGGCCTGGAATCACATTGCAACATTACGTTTCCAAGTCACACTCGACAGTTTTTTAAGTTCTGATGGTTGAGGCAGGGGAGGTCATAGATATGGCAGGGGTGAGGAATGTTTTGGAAAGAAAATAAAGACTTAGATTTATATAGCGCCTTTTATGACTCGAGACATCTCAGGGCACTTTGCAGCCTATGAAGTATTTTTGAAGTGCAGTCACTATTGGGGCACAGAGTAGGTTTGATGGGCCAAATTCTGCTTCTATGTCTTGTAGTGTGAGCATACTAATTTCTTCAGATTTAACAACATGTAACATTCACACCTCGCGCAACATCTCTAGATTTTAGAAGGTTACGGAATGGTCTGATCAAAGTCTTCAAGATACTAACAGGTTCCGGGGTACAGATGTTTCAGTCAGAGCAGAGTAGGTGGTAAAAGAGGGGCATTGTTAGTCAAAGATTGTATTACGGTGGCAGAAAGGACATTTGATGTGGACCTGTCTATTGAGGTAGTTTGGGCTGAGATTAGAAACAGGAGAGGAGAGGTCACCCTGTTGGGAGTTTTTTATAGGCCTCCAAAAAGTTCCAGAGATACGAGGGAAAAGATTGCAAGGATGATTCTGGACAGGAGTGAAAGTAACAGGGTAGTTGTTATGGAAGTCTTTAACTTCGCAAATATTGATTGGAAAAGTTATAGTTCAAGCACATTAGAGAGGTCAGTTTTTGTACAATGTGTGCAGGAGGGTTTTATGACTCAGGATGTAGATAGGCCAACAAGAGGTGAGGCTACATTGGATTTGGTTCTGGGTAATGAACCAGACCAGGTGTTAGACTTGGAGGTAGGTGACAGTGACCACAATTCGGTTACGTTTACCTTAGTGATGGAAAAGGATAGACATATACCAAAGGGAAGAAGGTACAGCTGGGGGAAAGGTAATTATGAGGCTATTAGGCAAGATTTAGGATACATAGGGTGGAATAGGAAACTGCAGGGGCTAGAGAGGAAATTGCAGAGCCTTTGGCTTTGGTCTTCATGTTGTCGTTGGCTACAGGTGTAGTGCCTGAAGACTGGAGGATGGCAAATGTTGTCCCCTTGTTTAAGAAGGGGAGCAGAGACCATCCTGCAAATTACAGACCAGTGAGCCTTACATCTGTTGTGGGGAAAGTTTTGGAAAGAATTATAAGGGATAGGAATTATAGTCATTTAGAAAGAAATGAATTGATTAGGGATAGTCAACATGGATTTGTGAAGGGAAGGTCGTGCTTGAGTTTTTTGAAAAGGTGACCAAAGAGGTGGATAAGGGTAAGGCAGTTGATGTGGTGTATATGGATTTTAGCAAAGCGTTTGATAAAGTTCCCCATGGAAGACTACTGCAGAAAATGCAGATGCATGGGATTGAGGGTGATTTAGCAAATTGGATTAGGAATTAGCTAGCTGATAGAAGACAGAGGGTGGTGGTTGATGGGATATATTCAACCTGGAGTTTAGTTACTAGTGTGTACCTCAGGGATCTGTTTTGGGGCCACTGTTGTTTGTTATTTTTATAAATGACCTGGATGAGGGTGTAGAGGGATGGGTTCGTAAATTTGCTGATGACACCAAAGTCGGAGGAGTTGTAGACAGTGAAGATGGATGTTACAGTTTGCAGAGGGACATAGATAAGTTGCAGAACTGGGCCGAGAAGTGGCAAATGGAGTTTAATGTGGAAAAGTGTGAGGTGATTCACTTTGGTAAGAGTAATATGTATGCAGAATATAGGGCTATTGGTAGGACTCTTAATAGTGTAGATGAGCAGAGAGATCTCGGTGTACAGGTGCATAGATCTCTGAAAGTTGGTACTCAAGTTGATAAGGTTGTTAAGAAGGCGTTTAATGTGTTAGCATTTGTTGGTAGAGGTATTGAATTTCAGAGCTGAGATGTCATGTTGCAACTGTACAAAACCCTGGTGCGGCCGCACTTGGAGTATTGTATACATTTTTGGTGGCCACATTATAAGAAAGATGTGGAGGCATTGGAAAGGGTGCAGAGGAGGTTTACCAGGATGTTGCCTGGTATGATGGGTAGGTTTTATGAAGAAAGGCTAAGGGACTTGAAGTTATTTTCATTAAAGAGAAGAAGGCTAAGAGGTGACTTAATTGAGACATATAAGATGATGAGAGGGTTAGATAGGGTGGATAGTTAGAGAGTTTTTCCTCAGGTGGAGGTGGTTAACACGAGGGGACATAGCTTTAAATTAAGGGGTGGTAGTTATAGGACGGATGTTAGAGATGGGTTCTTTATTCAGAGGGTAGTAAGGGCGAGGAATGCCTTCCATGCAGCAGTTGTGGACTCGTCAAGTTTAAGGGCGTTTAAATGGTCAGTGGATGGGCATATGGATAGCATTGGAATAGTTTAGGTTAGAGAGTCATAAAATTGGTTCCATTGGTTGGTGCAACATCGTGGGCTGAAAGGCCTGTACTGTGCTGTAATGTTCTATGAAAAGGTAAGGTAGATAAAGACAGACTATTTCCCCTGGCTGGGGATTCTAGATTTAAGTCCAACACATCTATTAAACTCACAAGCTTTCGGGGTTTGCCCTTCATCAGGTGAATCACCTGACAAAGGGGTAAACTCTGAAAGCTTGTGAGTTTACCATCAAATAAACCTGTTGGACTTTAACCTGGTCTTGTCAGATTTCTTACTATGTTTATCCTGGTCCAACGCTGGCATCTCCACATCATGGAGGTTCTAGAACCAGAGGACGTAGTCTAAAAATTAGGGCCAGACCGTTCAGGGGACACGTTAGAAAGCACTTCTACACACAAGGGTGATAGAGGTTTGGAGCTCTCTTCCACGCATGGCGGTTGATTTTAGATCAGTTACTAGCTTAAATTCTGAGATACGTAACTGGTTTAGCAAAGATATTCAGAGATATAGGTCAAAGGCAAGTATATGGAACAAGGCCACAGATCAGTCACGATATGATTGAATGGGCTCAAGGGGCTGAATGGCCTACTCCTATGTTCTTAAAACAAACTATCTGGTCGTTCATCACATTGTTCTCTGTGGGATCTTGCTGTGCAGGAAATCAACAGTCATGCTTGCCTGCCTGATAACAGTGACTGACTTCAATAGTAACCCGCTGGTTGTGAAATATTTAGGCATGTTCCCAGGATGTGAAGGGCATTTTTAGAATAGAGCTTCTCTTCCCTCCCTTATTTTCCAACATGGTAATAGTAGCCTTGTAGCAACTGACAGAAAGGTTTCTTGCCTCAGGGGGCTTGCTTATATCTTCCTTGTGTTGTTGGGTGGTCAGTGGTGATAGCTGAGATGTGTTTTAGGATCTGACGCTGCTTTGAAAAACTGCTGCGGGAAAAGCTGAGGAGAAGAATAAAGTAAGACATATCTGTCTTGTTCTTCGAGTTCACAGAATATCTCCTGGTTCCCATAGAGATGGTGCAGCCTTTCAACTGACGGCAAGGATGTGTCAGATTGACTCTCTCTAGAGTGTGCCTGTCATCGGCCATTTCTCAGTCGTGTCTAAATCTAACTTGACGGGTCTCCAACCTTTTGAAAATCTTCTTTCCCTCTCGCTCATGAAGCTTGCGACCGTGCACACTCCCGTTTATTCTTCCCCAGGCCTGACTTCAACTGATCACTAAACCCTGCCGATTATAGTCGGAAAATTCCAGAAATTTCTGCTTCAGGATCAGCATTGAAGCATGGCGGCCAAACGAAATGGGCCGTTTGCCTTTTTTGCCCCTCTGTTCCTAACTATGGCAAAATCCTTCGACTGTTTAAAAAAAAGGGAGTCCCAAAGTATGGTCCAGCTAATGGAGCACTTTTCTGAAATGCAGTTGCGTTTGTCATGTTGGAAACGTAACCAATTTGCACGCATTGGTCTCTCACAAGCAGAAATTAAATTAATTACGTTTTGTACAGTGTTACATCAAATCTCCAGCACATGGAAGGCCATTCAGCCCAGCTGGCCCATTCTGCTCCACACCAGCCTCTTCTTCATCACATCCATCCAATCCTTCATCCCTCGTGTACTCACCCAGGTCATTCTCTTATCTCATCGGTCATTAGCCTGTTGCAATGTTCTAGTGATGCCCAATGCAAATTGGAGAAACAGCACCTCATCTTCCGATTGGGCACTTTACAGCCTTCTGAACTAAACATTGAGTTCAACAACTTCAGAACTATTCCACCATCAGTCTAGTTCCATTTATTTTAGTTCTTTTTAACTTATTAATCCATTTTTATGACTATATATTCTTCCTATTTTTAATTTTCATTTCTTCTATTGTTTCATTTGTCCACTTCCAAATCTGCCAGTGGATTTGCAGAGATTTCCCACGTGTGGCTGGTGATATTTCTATAGGGATTTACGGTGTCCACTGTACATTGTCCATGTCTCTGATGTGTTCAGGAGGGCTGGGAGCACTGTGACCCTGTGAGCTTGGTGCCGAGTTTTAGGCTTTTGTCATCCAGATATCAGTCAGTTGAAGGCTGCGCTGGCACACTGGAGGTAATACTGAGTTTCACTGTCAATGTCTACTCTCGCTTAGAGGCCCTCAAGGCAGGAGAAATTACCCACATTGTCCAATGGTTCACTGTGGATCTTCAGGGAAGCAGTGGCATAGTGGTTTTGTCTCTGGATGAGTAATCTCAAGCCTTTCCAAGGGACCTAAATTCAAATCCCATCATGAAAGGTGATGAAATCTAAATTCAATTTTTCTGATCTCTAGAAAGTTAAAAGTTTATGGTGATGATAAAACCAATGTCAATTATAAAAATCCATCTAATTCACTGATATTTTTTAGGAATGGAAATCTGCCTGGTCGACCTATATGTGACTCCAGAGCCACGCCAATGTGTGACTCTTTACTGCGCTATGAAATGGCCAAGCAAGCCACTCAGTTCAAGAGTAATTAGGGATAAGAACATAAGAAATAGGAGCAGGAGTTGGTCATCTAGCTCCTCAAGCCTGCCCCGCCATTCAATAAGAACATGGCTGATCTGAAGTGGATCAATTCCACTTCCCGCTTTCTCCCCATAACCCCTAATTCCCTTGTTTATCAGCGAATCTATCTATCCGTGACTTAAATGTATTCAACGAGGTAGCCTCCAGCACTTCAACGGGCAGAGAATTCCAGAGATTCACCCCCTTTGAGTGAAGAAGTTCCTCCTTAACTCTATTCTAAACTGCACCCCCTCCCTTTATTTTGAGGTTTGTGTCCTCTAGTTTTGTTTTTCTTTCTAAGCAGGAAGAATCTCTTCACCTCTACCCTATCTAGCCCCTTCATTTTCTTGTAAGTCTCTATAAGATCCCCCTCAGCCTTCTAAACTCTAACGAGTACAGACCCAGTCTATTTAATCTCTACTCATAGGCTAACCCTCTCATCTCCAGTATCAGCCTGGTGAACCTTCTCTGTACTCCCTCCAAGGCCAATATATCCTTTTGCAAATATGGGGACCAAAACTGCACACAGTACTCCAATTGCGGCCTCACCAGTGCCCTGTACAGTTGCAACAAGACCTCCCTGTTTTTATACTCTATCCCCCTCACGATAAAGGTCAACATTCCATTTGCCTTCTTGATCACCTGCTGGAGACTGAGTCTTTGCGGTTTGTGCACAAGGACCCCCAGGTCCCTCTGCACTGTAGCATGCTGCAGCTTTTCACCCTTTAAATAATAATCCCTCCTACTATTATTTCTTCCAAAGTGATAACCTCACATTTTGCTAACATTATACTCCATCTGCCAGGTCCTCGCCCATTCACTCAGCCTATCCAGATCTCTCTGCAGACTTTCTGCGCCCTCCAACGCAATTCGCATTTCCACTCATCTTTGTGTCATCAGCAAATTTTATTACCCTACACCCAGCCCCCTTCTCCAGATTGTCTCTGTAAATGGTAAACAGTTGAGGTCCCAGCACTGATCCCTGCGGCACTCCACTAAATGGATGGGCAACAAATGCTGACCCAGCCCAGTAACAACCACAAATGAATTAAAGCAATGTTGAGGGAGGAAGGGAAGCAATGTTTTGCAGCAGGGGAAGATTGGAAGAAAACATTTGTCTTCTGGATGTTTACCTAAGGCCCATTCTTTCCTATTTTCATGAGTGAGCAGAAGATAGTTTGGAGCTTGGCCTCCGAATGTGTGTATACACAGACATCGCCAGCTCATTGCATTGTCAATGTCTCAGCCACATCGCTAAAGTGTGGTTTGAATTGCAAAAAGACTCAAGCCTCTGACTCAAAAAAACAAGTGTGCTATGAATTGAGCCAAGCACTGAGACAATTAACAAATTGGGTGACGGTTTCCATTGTAACCTGAAACAATCTATTCTCTTTAGTAATTCATTTTAGCACTTCTTGCAGTTTCTATTTTTGTTTCAAATTGTCAATTTTTCCTTTTTATCTCCCCACTGAATTAAGTAATCCTTAACAGCCCATAATTGAATCAAAGAAACAAAATGAGCTTCAATAGCTGAAAAGCACGGGGCAAATAATTCCTGTTGGAAAGATAAATATTTGCGCATGAGAACTGTTCTAAACAGGATTAATATTTTGCTCCGTGAATGTTTCATCTCATGCCTGTATACACTTTGCAATACATCATACGTCATGGGGAAAGTTAGAGGGAACATCAATGCAATTGTCAACCCTGCCGTGTTCATAAAATTCTGACAGTGCAGAACAGGGCCATTTGGCCCATTGAATCTGCACCAACAACTATCCCATCCAAAGCCCTTTCCCCGTAACGCCATTGATTTACCTTATTACACTAAAGGGCAATTCCGCATGGCCAACCAACCTAAACCGCACATCTTTGGAGTAAGGAGGAAACCCAGGCAGACTCGGGGAGATTGTGCAAACTCTACACCCAAGGCCGGAATGAAGCCTGGGTCCCTGGCGCTGCAGGCAACAGTGTTAACCACCGTGCTTTAATTTCTGGGATGTTTATTTGATTCTTTCATAGGATGTGGGCATAGGCTATATAGTAGCACAGTGGTTAGCAGTGATGCTTCACAGTACCAGGGACCTGGGTTCAATTCCTGGCTTGAGTCACTGTCTATGTGGAGCTTGCACATTCTCCCCGTGTCTGGATGGGTTTCCTCTGGGTGCTCCTGCTTTCTCCCACATTCTGAGAGATGTGCTGGTTAAATACACTGACCCGAACAGACACTGGACTGTGGTGACTAGAGTAACTTCATTGCAATGTTAATGTAAGCCTAATTTCTGGCTAATAAATGAACTTTTACTTTAAGACCAGCATTTGCTGTCCATCCCTAATTGCCCTTGAACTGAGCAGTTTGCTTGGCCATTATAGAGAGCAATTTCTCTATCTGGAGTTGCATGGAGGCCAGAACAGGATGGCAGATTCCCTCCCCTAAGGCCACGTTTGCTCAATGCTGAGTGTTGAATAGAAAAAAAAAGGGCGGCATGGACAAGTTGGGCTGAAGGGCCTGCTCCGATGCTGTAAACCTCTGACTTTATGACTCTATGAGTTCTAGTTGCCACACTACCAGAAAGACGTGAAAGTGTGGACATAGAAGAGATGAAAGGGAGGAAATTGCTGGGGCCTTGCGAGAAATCTTTGCCTCCATATTGGCTACAGGGGAAATTCCAGAGGACTGGAGAATAGCCAATGTTGCTCTTTTGTTTAAGAAAGGTGGCAGGAATAATTCAGGTAATTACAGGCTGGTGAGCCTTTCATCAGTAGTAGGGAGATTATTGGAGGGGATTCTTCGAAATAGGATTTACTCTCTCTTGGAAATAGGTGGATGCATTTGCAAGAGGCAACGTGGTTTTGTGAAGGAGAGGTCATGTCTCGCTAACTTGATTGAGTTTTTCGGGGAAAGAATATAGGATAAAAATATCAGATGAGAATATAGGAGGCATGGTTAGTAAGCTTGCAAATGATACCAAGATTGAAGGCATAGTGGACAGTGAAGAAAGTTATCTCTGATTGAAATGGGATCTTGATCAATTGGGCCAGTGGGCTGATGAATGGCAGATGGAGTTTAATTTAGACAAATGCAAGGTGTTGCATTTTAGACTTACTCCATAACATAGGGTGTTGGGGAGAATTACAGAACAAGAAAATCTCGAGATACATGTTCATAGGTCCTTGAAAGTGGAGTTGGAGATGGACAGAATGGCGAAGAAAGCATTCAGCATACGTGGTTTCATTGGTCAAAGCAATGAATACAAGAGTTGGGACATCTTGTTGAAGTTTTACACGACATTGGTAAGGCCACACTTAGAATACTGTGTATAGTTCTGGTCACCCAATGATAGAAAGGATATTATTAAACTAGAAAGAGTGCAGAAAAGTGTTACTAGGATGCTACCGGGACTTGATGGTTTGAGTTATAAGGAGAAGCTGGATAGACTGGATCTTTTTTCTGTGGAGAGTAGGAGGCTGAGGGATGATCTTATAGAGGTCTAGAAAATAATGAGGGGCATAGAGAAGGTAGATAGTCAATATCTTTTCCCAAAGATAGGGAGTCTAAAACTAGAGGGCATGAGTTTAAGGTGAGAAAGGAGAGATACAAAAGCATCCAGAGAGTGGTGAGTGTCTGGAACAAGCTGCCAGAGGTAGTAGTCGAGGCAGGTACAATTTTGTCTTTTAAGAAGAATTTAGTTACATGGGTAAGATGGGTATAGAGGGACATGGGCCAAATGTGGGCAGTTGGGATTAGCTTAGGGCTTAAACAAAAATGGCAACATAGAGAATTTGGGCCGAAGGGCCTGTTTCCATGTTGTAAACTTTTACGACTCTATGACTCGAAGTACAAAGATGATTGATGAGAGTAGGGCATGGACTTCAGAAAGGCCTTTGACAAGGTCCCTCATGGCAGACTGGTGCAGAAGGTGAAGTTGCATGGGATCAGAGGTGAGCTGGCAAGGTAGATACAGAACTGGCTCAGTTATAGAAGACAGAGGGTAACAGTGGAGGGGTGCATTTCTGAATGAAGGACTGTGACAAGTGGCGTTCCTCGGCAATCAGTGCTGGGATCTTTGCTGTTTGTAATATATTATACATATATATATATAAATGATTTGATTAATAAGTTTGGGGATGACACAAAAGGTTGGTGGATTTGCGGATGGCGATGAGGACTATCAGAGGATACAGCAGGGTATAGATGGGTTGGAGGCTGGGCAGAGAGATAGCAGATAGAGTTTAACCTAGACAAATGTGAGGTAATGCATACAATATAGATAGGAAATATATAGTAAATAACAAAGTATCGATAGGCGGAGGGATCTGGGTGTACAGGTACACAGTGGCAACACAGGTGGAGAAGATAGTCAAGAAGCACACTTTGGCCGGGGCATTGAGTTTAAAAATTTACAAGTCATGTTGCAGCTTTACTGAATCCTAGTTCAGCCACACTTGGAATATAGTGTTCAATTCTGGTCACCATATTACCAGAAGGATGTGGAGGCTTTGGACAGGGTACAGAAAAGATTTACCAGGATGCTGCCTGGTATGGAGGGCATTAGCTGTGAGGAGAGGTTGGAGAAACTTAGTTGTTCTCATTGGAACAAGGTTGAGGGGCGACCTGATAGAAGTCTACAAGATTATGAAATACATTGACAGAGTGGATAGTCAGAAGCTTAATTCCCAGGTGGAAGAGTCAATTATTTGGGGGCACAGGTTTAAGGTGCGAGGGGCAAAGGAGATGTATGAGACAAATGTTTTACATGGAGGGTGGTTGGTGTCTGGAACTCGCTGCCTGAGGAGGTAGTAGAAGCAGATACAATAGTGACTTTTAAGAGGCATCTTGACAAATACATGAATGGGATGGGAATGGAGGGACATGGAGCCCAGAAGGGTAAGGGGTTTTAGTTCAGTCGGGCAGCATGGTCAGTGCAGGCTTGGTGGGCTGAAGGGCCTGTTCCTGTGCTGTAATTTTCTTTGTTCTTTATTCTTTGGAGAGAGTGGAAAGAAGGTTCACTAGGATGTTGCCTGGTCTCGAGAGTGTTGGCTAAGAGGAGAGGCTGAATAAACTAGGATTGTTTTCAGTGGAAAGGCAGAGGCTGAGAGGAAAGCTGATGGTCTACAAAATTATGAGACACATAGACGAGTGGATAGTCAGAGGCATTTTCCCCAGGATGGAAGTGTCAATTACAAGGGAGTGCATGTTCAGGATGATAGGGAGAATGTTTAAGGGATTTGTGTGGGGGAAGATTTTCATGCAGCGAGTGGGTGCATTTCTGAATGAAGGGCTGTGCCAAGTGGTATTTCTGAATGAAGGTCCTGGAACGCATTGCCAGAACAGGTGGTGGAAACAGGTACATTAGCAACATTTAAGAGACATCTGGATGGGTACTTGAATAGGGAAGGAATAGAGGGATATAGACTGAGTAAGGGCTGATATAGGATACATGAATAAGGAGGGAATAGGACTGATAAGGCATTATAATCAGCACAGGCTTAGAGGGCTGAAGGGCCTAGTCCTTTGCTGTACTTTCCTTTGTCCTCAGTTTCTTTCTTTGGCAACAGTGAACCAGATGGGTTTTTATAACAATTGATGACAGTATTAGATTCACCATTATAGAGACTAGCTTTCTATTCCAAATTATTATTAACTGGCTAGCATGTGGGATTTGAACTCGTGTTCCCAGAGAATTAACCTAGACATCTGGATAACTAGCCTAGCAATTTTTTATTTACCACTGTGTCACATTCTTGAATCTTTGATAGGCAACTGTCCATGAGAGTTACATTCCCTCATCTACTTCCACATCCAATAGTTAGAGTGGGGAGTACTGCAGAGAGAGAATTATAAATGAGGATGTTATCACTTTTGCCTCCGTTGCTCACTTCTTTGGGCAGGGCAGTTTTCTCCACCTACAGACCCTTTCATCTATCTCCAATACTTTCCCTTCATTTGGACTGCTTTCTGTGACTTCTTACTTACTCTTGATCTTTGCACTCATAGAGTCATAGAACATGGGACAGGCCCTTCAGCCCAGCTTTTCCATGCTGACCAACTTTCCAGAACTGAACCGGCTCCATTTGTCTGCATTTGGTTCATATCCCTCTAAACCTTTCTCATCCGTGTTCCTGTCCAAGTGTATTTTAAATGTTGTAATTGCACCCACCTCCTCTGGTTCCATATAGGGTCCCTTTTAAATCTTTCCTCTCTCACCTTAAATCTATGTCTTCTAGTTTTGGACTTCCCTACCCTGGGGAAAAGAGCTTGGCCATTCACCTTATCTGATAATCCTCGAAAAGGCCATGCCTCATCCTCCTACGCTGCCGGGAAAAATAATCCCAATTTATCCTGGCTCTTCTTATAATTTAAATCTTCCAGTTCCAATAACATCCTTGCAAATCTTTTTTGCACGCTTTCCAGTTTAATAACATCCTCTCTATAGCAGGGTGACCAAAATTATGTGCAGTACTCCAAATGTGGCCTTGCCAATGTCTTGTACAGTTGTAATATAAAGTCCCCATTCCTGTACTCAGTATTGCGAATGATAAAGGCAGGATCTCAACCCATAGACATGGACTGCAGAGATTCAAGAAGGTAACTCATCAAAACCTTCTCAAGGGCAGCTAGGGAAGGGCAATAAATGCAGTGATGTGGAAATGGCGGCGTTGGATTGAGGTAAACACAGTAAGAAGTCTCACAACACCAGGTTAAAGTCCAACAGGTTTATTTGGCAGCATGGGCTTTCAGAGTCTCGCTTCTTCTTCAGGTGAGTGAGGACTCATGTTCACAAACAGGGTATATACTGACGCAAACTCAGTTTACAAGATAATGGTTGGACTGCGAATCTTTGCAGGTAATCTTAAAGGTACAGACAATGTGGTCGGACAGGGGGTTAAGCACAGGTTAAGAGATGTGTATTGTCTCCAGCCAGGACAGTTAGTGAGATTTTGCAAGCCCAAGCAAGTTGTGGGGTTACTGATAGTGTGACATGAACTCAAGATCCCTGTTGAGGCTGTCCTCATGTGTGTAGAATTTGGCTAGCAATAAGAGCATAAGAAATAGGAGCAGGAGTAGGCCATCCAGCCCTTTGAGCCTGCCCTGCCATTCAACAAGATCATGGTTGATCTAAAGTGGATCAATTCCACTTTCCCCCATAACCCTTAATTCCCATGTCTATCAGAAAACTATCTACCATTACTTAAATACGTTCAGTGAGGTAATTAAAGACTCGCATTCCAACCATTATCTTGTAAATTGAGTTTGTATTGGTATATGATCTGACTGAGACTCCGAAAGCTAGTGCTACCAAATAAACCTGTTGGACTTTAACCTAGTGTTGTGAAACTTCTTACAATAAATACTGGCCAGCCAGTGATGCCCATGTCCCACGAGTGAATTCAAAAATTATAGGGCATTAAGTTCTCTCATTCACTCTAGCCTGTTTCACTTTGAACTTGCTGCACTCTGTTCATGTCACGTGCAAAGAAGCATGTACCGAGAGGTACAACAGAGAGAGTCTCATACAACTGGGACACTGATTAAGAAAATGGAGTGTTGAAGGGACCAAAGACTATATCTGAGAGAATGTAGAAAATAGGAGCAGAGTAGTGTTCCATTCATTGGGATTACTCTGCCATTCAATAGGACCCAAAGACTGCTACATAAGATAAAGGTGCATGGTTAATGTATTAGCATTGATAAAGGATTGGTTAACTAACAGGAAGCAAAGAGTAGTGGTAAATGGATGTTTTTCTGGTTGGCGATCAGTGACTAATGTTGTGTCTCAGGCATCAGTATTGGGACCGCAATTATTTATGATTTACATAGATGATTTGGAGTTGGGAAACCAAGTGTAGTGTGTCAAAATTCACAGATGACACTAAGATGGGTGGAGGAGCAAAGTGTGCAGAGGACGCTGAAAGTCTGCAAAGGGATATAGGTAGTCTAAGTGAGTCGGCGAGGATCTGACAGATGGAGTACAATGTTAGTAAATGTGAAGTAATCCATTTTGGTAGGAAAGCAAAATGGACTATTGTTTAAATGGTAAAAAAATTGCGGCATGCTGCTGTACAGAGGGAATACTAAATTCTAGAGCATACTAAATTCTCCCTCTGTGTACCTGAAGAAGTGCCAAAGTGTGGTAACTAGGGCTCTTTCACAGTAACTTCATTGCAGTGTTAATATAAGCCCACTTGTGACACTAATAAATAAATTATACTTAATTAACAGCAAGTTAATGCTATCATGAAAACATGAGTGGCATTAGGTGAGACACATTTGTTATTTCTTCTCCTAGTACCAACCTGCTGACATCCCAATAATGCCAACCCCACTGTCTCATTAATCATAGACAATGACCTTCTAGGAGAAAGGATTCCTAAGATCCACCACCTCTCTGAGTGAAGAATTTTTTCCTCAGCTTAGTTGTAGAATGGTTGGCTTCTTATCCTGAGATTGTGCTCCCATATCATTGATTCTCCAACCAGGGCAAAGACCCTTCCTGAGTCTACTTTGTCAAAGCCCCATCAGAACCTCCTAACTGTCAATGAGTTCAGCTTTCATTCCCCTAAGTACTCTGCGTCAATATTAATCTGTCAACTTGTGTAACTAAAAACAGGTTATCTGCTCACTTTACCATTGCTCGTGGGAGGTTGCGTTGTACGATTCATTTGCTGTATTTCTAACATTTCAACAGTGCTGAAGAAACAACTTAATTGGCTGTAAAGTGCTCTGCGACATCCTGAGGTCATGAAAGCTGCTATATAAATGTAGGGTTCTTTATCCTTAATGACTGAGTTGGAGGAACTCAAGGGTTTGGTAATGAGGGTGGAATATTTTCTTCGCAGTCGCTGTCTGAACTGGCCATATACCAATCAGTGAACATTTTGAAATGTCATTATCGCTGAGTGCTTCATAAGATAATCACTCCATATCCAGTCCATTGGCCTGCTGAACATGAAGAAGGTTCAAGCAGTAGCATCCCGAACCTGCTAATCTTCTGACTATTTATTAATTCCCGTGCCTCTTATACACTGACTGATGTGTGATTGATGAGATTTATCAAATGCAGTATTTAAGCACTCAGAGAGGGGTTTTCATCAACACAACTGAAGTGTTTTGATGTGATTTAACTGGGAAAGTTGGTACAAATTGCACAGATCCACTGCATGCTCGACTTGAGAGAGGTTTGTGTTGACAAGTCAGGGAGAGAAAGGGAAGACATCACGACCTGAGGCTTTTTGACATGCTGATCCCAGAAAGGCAGATCAGTGTTCGGTGGTGGAATCCATTTTATATCATTTATCCAGTCTGAGGCACAATACAAGTTAGATACGGTGTAAAGCTTCCTCTACCCTGTCCCCATCAAACACTCCCAGGACAGGTTCAGCACGGGGTTAGATACAGAGTAAAGCTTCCTCTACACTGTCCCCCATCAAACACTCCCAGGACAGGTACAGCACGGGGTTAGATACAGAGTAAAACTCCCTCTACACTGTCCCCCATCAAACACTGAAGCGGAGATGCCAGCATTGGATTGGGGTAAACACGGTAAGAGGTCTCACAACATCACAAGTTTATTTGGTAGCACAAGCCACTAGCTTTCAGAGCTCTGCCCCTTCTCAGGTGAGCCCATCAAACACTCTCAGAGCAGTACAGCATGTGGTCTACACTGTCCCCATCAAACACTCCCAGGGCAGGTACAGCACGGGGTTAGATACAGAGTAAAGCACCTTCTACACTGTCCCCGTCAAACACTCCCAGGACAGGTACAGCACGGGGTTAGATACAGAGTAAAGCACCTTCTACACTGTCCCCCATCAAACACTCCCAGGACAGGTACAGCATGGGGTTAGATACAGTATAAAAGCCTCCTCTCTCCTGCTTGTAAAGTCTCCACTGTACTTCTGCACTCTCCTGCTTGTAATCTTTCCTCTGTCCTGATAGGTATTGCTGCTCTTTGCTGCTGTGCATCTCTGCTCTCTTCTGTTCTGCATCTTTGCTCCGTCTGGCTCTGTATCACTTCTCCCCCTTGCTGTGCTTCTGTCCTCTCTCTCTTTCTCGATGGGCCAAATGGCCTCCTACTGCACTACAGAGATTCGATGATGTATGTGTCTCTGCTCTTTGCCTATGCTGCAGCCCCAAAGTCACAGAGGCGCGTCAGGGTTTTATGAGCCCCCTGATATGTTAAATCCAACGTCTTTCCTAATTGGTTTGTGAAATTGAAGTGTAGCCCCCCCTGTAGCTTTACAACATTTTAAACATTTGTTGTTTATGAAATATTAACATCTCCTCAATAATAGTCTTGTTGTGTGCTGCAGCATTGCTATTCCTTTTCAATTCCCGCAACATCAGACAAGTGTTTATTACTCAGATCACATCGCTGCTGCCGGGAGGTAAGTAGGGGAAGGCTGGTGACAGCCTAGGCTTGGAGCTTCTCAGGGTTCTCAACATGGAGCTACGTTCCTCTGGTTTGGGAAAAACATGGTGCTTTCGCCGCAAGATAAGCTACCGAACAGCAGGATAACTGATGCTTCCTTTTTTGATTTTGATTTGATTTTTTATGTGTTGGGATTTAGTGAAAAGTATTGCTTCTTGCACGCATACAGATAAAGTATACTATTCATAGACTGCATAGGGGAGAAGGAAAAGGAGGGTGCAGAATATAGTGCTACAGTCGTAGCTGGGGCATAGAGAAAGGTCAACTTAACATGAACAGAAAAATGCTGGAAAATCTCAGCAGGTCTGACAACATCCACGGAGAGAGGATAGAGGCAATGTTTCAAATCTAAATGACCCTTCAGGTGGATGTAAAAGGTTTCGTGGCCGCTATTTCAAAGGTGAAGTGAGGAGTCCTCCCTAGGATGATATTTATCATTCAGCTAACGTTGCCACAAAATCGGAGGTAGGTTCTTTACTCAAAGAGTGATTAGGGAGTGGAATGCCCTGCCTGCAGCTGTTGTAGATGCGCCAAGTTTGGTGGCGTTTAAGAGGTTAGTTGATAAGTATATGGATGAGAAGGGAATGGTTTAGTTAGGAGGGGCATTGCTTTTTATTTTGGTCGGCACAACATCGAAGGCCGAAGGGCCTGTTCTGTGCTGTATTGTTCTATGTTCTATATGTGGGATCTTGCTGTGCATAAACCAGCTTCACCTTTCCTACATTACCTCAGTGACTAAACTGAAAAAAAAAAGTTCTTAATTGACTGTAAAACACTTTTGGGGGCCTATTACGACCAGGAAAGGTGCTATATTAATGTAAGTCCTTTCTTTTTACCTGATCTCCTTTGGTTAAATACCCATTGACAAATCTATTATGTGGTGCACCTTTTGCAGACTGACTGAGAAAGGTGTTCTCTGTCCACAATCCAACTCAATTCCCTACATGAAGGGGTAACATAACTTCAGTAATTCTGAGAGACAAGAGTATATTTGGTGCAGAGAGAGAGTGAAGGAGAGAGCTTGTTTGATGAAGCAAAGGCACATCAAGAGGGAAGTGATGGCAAGTGGTATTGTCACCGGATGAGTAATCAAGAGTCCCAGGCTGATTCTCTGGAGACCCAGGTTCGAATCCAACCACTGCAGATACTGCAATTCAAATTCAGTGACAAAACCTGAAAAGTCTAACGGTGACCATGAAGCCATTGTCGATTGTCATCAAAGCCGATCGCTACCTGGTCCGGCCTACATGTGACTCCAGACCCACAGCAATGTGGTTGACTCTCATTTGCTGTGAAATGGAGGGCAATTGGAGAAGGACTATAAAATGCTGCCCCAGCCAATGACGCCCATATCCCGTGAATGAATAAAACAAATTGTAATCCAATTTGTGCTCCTGACACAAATGAAATCTGATTAAGAAGTAAAATTGCATCTGTTTGGAGAGGAATTCCAGACTAATGAAGTCAGGAAGTATATCTGCACTTCCCGGTAACTGTTAGCCAGATTCAGTCTTGCCCGGGCTGGTTGCTTATCATCTGAGCATCACGTCACAAAACCATCGCTTACCCCGTTGTTCATCAGCCAAGAGACCAGCTGAAATGTTCACTTCACCATCTGTCTGTGAGGCCTGGTTTTGTATGACAGTGTGTGTTACGTTTAATCTGATGAAGGAAGTTTGGGCCTATAGCCACCAGAGTTTAGAAGAATTGGAGGTGATCGTACATGTAAGATCCTGAGGGACTTGACAGAGTGAATGCTGGGAGAATATATACTCTTATGGAAGCGACTCGATCAGATTTCTCCAATCTTCTTGTGTGAGGGGCCACATCTCAAAATTATTCTCACTCAAGGAGCTGATGAGCAAATTTCAGAAAGGTAAAGATTGACACAAAGCCATCAGCATGGTGGCACAGTGGTTAGCACCCGGGTTCAATTCTAAGCTTGGGTCACTGCCTGTGGGATTTGCATGTTCCCATCAGTTCAAAGATGTGTGGGTTAAGTAAATTGACCATATTAAGTTGCCCCTTAATGTCTGGGGAGGGCTATAGGACAAATGCATGGAGTTGTGGCGATAAGGCCTGGTGGGATTGTGTTTGGTGCAGGCTTGATGGGCTGAATGGCCTCCATCTGCACTGTAGGATTCTATGAAAGTTAAATATGAATTTCTGAAATCTAAACTGAGTTCTGAAAAAGAAACACTGAGCAAGAAAATTATGAATAAAGATGAATATTAGAGTGTGATTGGGTGAGAGTTTGTGTGTCTGGCTCACATATGGTCTCGGGACAATCACTCAGACACCCTCACTCACATGAGAGTGGGTCAGAGTGCATGCTGGTGTGTGTGGGTGAGGGTGTGAGAATTCTGATACTGGGAATCAGTCTGATGTATGGACACTTTCTGTCCCACATGCACTCTCCCCTAACACACACTCCCCTGAGACACACACTGTCTCTAACCCCATCTCCCCCTGCTCTCTCACACAGTGGGAATTCGATGGCCTTAAGGTATTATCACTAGACTATTAATCCAGAAACTCAACTAATGTTCTGGGGACTTGGCTTCGAATCCCACCACAGCAGGGGGTGGAAGTTGAATTTGATTTTAAAAAACCTGGAATTAAGAATCTACTAATGACCATGAAACCATCGTCAGAAAAACCCATCTGTCACCAATGTCCTTTAGAGAAGGAAATCTGCCGCCCTTACTTGGTCTGGCCTACATGTGACTCCAGAGCTACAGCAATGTGGCTGACTCTCAATTACCCTCTGAACAAGGGTAACTTGGTGACATGGGCAATGAATACTGGCAACCAGAGATTCTATATCTCACAAATGAATTAAAAAAAAATTCTCTCTCCTCCCTCACATTCTCATCCCATCACGCTCTCCCACTCTCCCCATACAATCACCCCTCTCCTATTCACTCTCGTCTCTCTCTCCCCCTCACGCTCTCTCTCTCTCCTCACACACATTTTCTCTCTTGCTCTCCTTCACAATCTCTCTCTCTCTCCCTTCACACTCGCAATCTCACACACAGTCTTCAGTTACTCATCTACTCGAGCACCAGTGGACTCTACTCAAACTACTTCAAACCCAACTCTGGATGACTGGACACCACTCCAGACATCTGGGCCTTGCACAGCCTGACTGGGCCCTGCTCCAGATGCCTGAGTCTTTCTTTGGATACCTGGACCTCTGTCCTGATTCCTGCTAAATAAAGACATTTTGATCAACATAGAGTTAAGTTTTTTGGGTTCAGATAGGAAAATGGAGTTGAGGCCATAATCAGACCACTTTGGTCTCCTTGAGGGGCCAAATGGCCCAATCCTGCTCCAAACTCTTGTGTTATTGTGTACAAGTCCCTCCATGACCTAATTCATCTTTATCTCTTCCAACACTATGAAATCTCAGCACTCCTCAATCTCCGCTCTTTTTGC
This sequence comes from Sphyrna mokarran, assembly GCA_024679065.1. NCBI lineage: Eukaryota > Metazoa > Chordata > Chondrichthyes > Carcharhiniformes > Carcharhinidae > Sphyrna > Sphyrna mokarran. The sequence continues at coordinate 6,742,414 of JAGIQG010000013.1, read as the reverse complement.
CATTGACATCTGTGCTTTTAGCTGCCCAGGCTGAACTGCTTAGATTTCTCTCCCTTAATCACTTCAGTTTTCACCTCCTTCTTCTCTTTATAGATTCCGCTTAGGTTTAGATTTTTATTATCCCTCCCAATATCTCCTCTGTGTTCCAGTATCCATTCATGTCTGAGTTCACCTCCTTGAGGTGTCTTGGAATGCTATCCTATATTAAAGACACTATATGAATGCAGGTTGTTGCAATGCGAACAATGAGGGTGCTCTCACCCAGTTTGTGATATGTTAATTATATAGTTAAGATATACAGGTGAAGGGAATTTTTTAATTAAGTATTTAGAGTACATATAAAGAAAACCTCCCACTGGAACGCTACAGGTGTCCATGACCTGGGGGGTGCCAGGATGTATACTCCAGAAATAGTATCTTGAATTATTCAGTTCAGTTTTCTTTGATTTTTGTTTTAGTTACAGTGTCATCTCTATCATTTAGCCAGCATGGCGGCTCTGCTGTCTCACAGCACAGGGACCCGAGTTCGATTCCCGACTTAGGTCACTGTCTGTGTGGAGTCTGCACATTCTCCCCATGTCTGTGTGGGTTTCATTCAGGTGCTCTGGTTTCCTCTCACAGTCTGAAAGAGGTGCTGATTAGGTGCATTGGCCAAGCTAAATTCTCCCTCAGTGTACCTGAACAGGTGCCAGAGTGTGACCACCAGGGGATTTGCACAGTAGCTTCATTGCAGTGTTAATGTAAGCCTACCTGTGACTAATGAAATAAAAAAAATTGTGCTTAATTTATCAATTATTTCTTTTCTTGTAAGAGTTTTTGCAGGGGATATTATTTCAATTTAGTTTGATAAGTTTTGTTTTAAGTTTTATCCTTTTGTTACAACCGCCCCTTTCAGGAAATTTTAATGAGATGATTAGTTTATTTGTTTCATCAGTTTAAATAAAAAGCATTGATAGGAAACCTCCCCCCACCCCACTCCCTGCTACTCCCCCACCCCCCCACCATCACCCCCACCTCCTCCCCCACATCCTGGAAGGACATTTCAACACACATGGCTTCCTAAGGTTTTTGTGAAGTGTTGATTATTTTGCTCGAGTATGCCACCGGGGCCTGTCACACCCCCTCTCATTTATTTCTGATTATTTAATTTATTAAAAGAGTGTAAAAGGAGTCCACTGGTGGGGTTGAGGAGGAAGTGGATAATTGCAATGCTGCATTTTGGAAAGAAACCAACTATCAAGAAAAGGATTTGCATCTTGTTTCACACTTCACCTTGGGATCCGTTTGATGGAGCCCACATATCATTCACAGATGATGTCGATGCGTGACTGTTCAAGGCCCCTCTGGATACATAACACCCACAATGAACACCACAGAAGGTACCGAATGATGTTGGTTCATGTTCTTGTGAGTATGTTTAGCCGGTCCTTTTGTGGAGCAGATTGGTTACGGGCTATTTTGAATGAGATCTTCGTGAAAATGACAAACTACAAAAGACATCCTGGACCCATCCAGCCCACCCAGTGCAGTGTGATGGCTCAGCATGCAACTTTCTGAGACAGAAGATTGCACTTTTCTATCCCATTCTAATCTCGCCTGACACTCTGGTGTTATATTTGAACGAACTTGTCACTGAAGGTCGCAACGCATGTGGAGAAGGTAGTCAAGAAGGAATACGGCATGCTTGCCTTCATCGGCCAGAGTATTGAGTTTAAAAATTGGCAAGTTGTGTTGCAGCTTTATAGAACCTTAGGCCACACTTGGAATATAATGTTCAATTCTCTTCGACACATTACCAGAAGGATGTGGAGGCTTTGAAGAGGGTACAGAAAAGATTTACCTGGATGTTGCCTGGTATGGAGGGCATTAGCTATAAGGAGAGGTTGGAGAAACTTGATTTGCTCTCACTGGAACAACAGAGCGGGGCGACCTAAAAGAAGTCGACAAGATTATGAGAGGCACGGACAGAGTGGATCGTCAGAAGCTTTCTCCCAAGCTGGAAGAGTCAATTACTAGGGGACGCATGTTTAACACGTAAGGGGCAAGGTTTGAAGGAGATGTATGAGGCAGATTTTTTACACAGAGGGCGCCTGGAACTCACTGCTGGGAGAGGTAGTGGAAGCAGATACAGTAGTGAGTTTTAAGGGGCATCTGGACAAATACATGAATAGGATGGAATGGAGGGATATTGTCCCCGGAAGAGAGGGGGTTTTAGTTGAGTCGGGCAACATGGTTGGTGCAGGTTTGTTTCTGGGCTTTGATTTTCTTTGTTCTTTGTTTTTTTGAGTGTTGCACTGAAAAAGATGCTGCCTTTCAATTCGGATCTGAGACTGAGGTCCTGTCTTCCCCTGCTGGTTGATGGAAAAGATCCCACGGCAATATTCTGAAGGAGAATGGGGGAGATATCACTGGTGTGAAAGCCAATACTTAATCCTCCATCAACATTACTCAAACAGATTATCTGGTCATCATTGCATTTTTACAATCTTGCTGTGCGCAAATTGGCCGCTGTGATCCTTACACTATTACAATAACATCACTTCAGAAATCAAAGCAAAATACGATGGATGCTGGAAAACTGAAATAAAAACTGAAAGTGTTAGAAATAAACAGCAGGTCTGGCAGTATCTAGGGAGGGAGAAACAGAGTTAACATTTCCAGTTGACCTGATCTTCCTCAGAAGCAGTGATTGACTGTAACATTCTTTGTAATGCCTTCATGTGGGGAAGGAATTAATAAGAATGCAAGCCTTATTATTATGCATAGAATTATGTTGAATTCCCAGCACAAAGGCAGGCATAATATTCAGCTTAATTTATTTAAAGTTTATTTATTAGTGTCACAACTACACTTACATTAACACTGCAATGTGAGAATCCCCTGGTCGCCACACTCCAGCGCCTATTACACTGAGAGAGAATTTAACATAGCCAATGAATTTAACTGGCATGCCTTTCGAGTGTGGAAGGAAACCAGGGCACCCAGATTAAACCCACGCAGACACGAGGAGGATGTGCAAACTCCACACAGGCAATGACCCAAGCCAGGAATCGAACCCTGGTCCTTGGCACTGTGAGGCAGTGATGCTAACCACTGCACCACCATGCCACATCTGCTGCCTGGATGCTGCCTGGTATGGAAGGACTGTCCTATGAGGAACGATTAGATAGACTGGGGTTGTTTTCCCTTGAAAGACGTCGGCTTAGAGGGGATCTCATAGAGGTGTATAAGATTATAAGGGGTATAGATAGAGTAAATGGAGGTAAACTTTTTCCACCTTTAGAAATGGATAGGACGAGGGGTCATGGCCATAGGGTGAGGGGGGCTATGTATAGGACGAATATTAGAGGGCAGTTTTTCACACAAAGGGTAGTGGGGGTGTGGAATGCACTGCCGAGTAAGGTGGTGGGAGCAGGCACGCTAGGGCTGTTTAAGGGTCTCTTGGACAGCCACATGAGCGGTATGCAGATAGAGGGATATATTAGGACTGTTTAACTACGGCTTTTTTCCACAGGTAATTCGGTCCATAATTTGAGCACGCATTCGGCAGGTGGTGCGGGTACAGCTCTTGGATGTTGATTCATGGGTTGCCTGGTACCTCATGTCGTAAATGAGTGCTTTATGTGGACCATCTGAAGGGCACCATGACAGCTCAGAGACTATCGATGTGGCTGTGCAGACACTTGGAATTGGGCCAGTGTCTGCGGGAGTTTGCGCGTTCTCCCCGTGGTTGCGTGGGTTTTCTCCGGGCACTCCGGTTTCCTCCCACAACCCAAAAATTCGCTCTTAGGCTGATTGGGTAACAAATTGTCCCTATGGTGAAAATTTTCCATATTAGGAATAATATATATATTATTATATAGGAATATTAAAATAGGATAATGTATTTGGTATGACGGCGGCGCGGGCTCGTTGGGCCGAAGGGCCTGTTTCCCGTGCTGTGTTGCTTAATTAATAATTAATCTATGCAATGCTTCATGACAGCTAGTTTCACTTTCTAACCACTCTCTGGGCCCACTCCTGGTGGGCAGTGCCAAGAGGCCAGGCTGCCAAGTTGGCAATGCCTAAGGAGCAAAACCCCTTACCTCTGACCTCCTGGCGGGGTGGCTTACGTTGGGCATTTTTACCTCGCTGCATGCAGGGTGTAAGCTTGGAACAAACTGACTGCTGCATTACTTATATTTCAAAAGTGCTACAGGGTCTGTGAAGCATTCAGGGACTTCCTGAAGTGATGAAGGGAGATGCTGTGAAGCAGGGTCTCTCTTCAGCATAGATATTTTTAAGAAATAAAACAAATGCACTCAACTGATGCCTGGGATTGAGTTAATCATCTCTCTAATCTCCATATCCCAAAAGTTCAACATGTTTCGTTCTTATTCAGTAGTGTCACAACTAGGCTTACATTAACACAGCAATAAAGTTACTGTGAAAATCTCCTAGCAGCCACACTCCAGGGAGAATTTAGCATGGCTTCAATGCACCTAATCAGCACATCTTTTGTGGAAGGAAACTGGAGCACACGGAAGAAATGCACGCAGATACGGGGAGAATGTGCAGACAGCCACCCAAGCTGGGAATCGAACGTGGGTCCCTGGCGCTGTGAGGTAGCACAGTGCTAACCACTGTGCCACACATGTCGAGATGCTTGGGAAACCTTTCCCTGTCGATGTCAAACAATGAGGGGTGGGAGGGCGGGGGGGGATGGTAGGACAGACAGACACACACACACACACACGCTGACACAGTCAATAAAAGCTTAGCGTAACTCAGCTGTGTGCAGTAAGTATTAATAATGCAAATTATTAGCCATTTAGAGGCCCATCAATGCAGCCACTGGTAATTAATGGCTTTCTGTGAGTTCGCAGTCAATACACTGCCTGAAAACAAAATGAATCTTTCATTTTTAACCATCCAGGATAAATCACACGCTGGGCAGAAATGTGAGAAGATCAGCAGCTTTGCAGGCAATTCAGTCGCCTTCCTTCCTCTCCTGTCGGCTGCTTGGGGTTGGTTCCACCGACACCCCCTCCTCATACCTTGGCCAAACAGACTTCCTTCCATCTGGACACTGCGAGGACCAGGAGCCTGCTCAACTGTGGGCGGCGTCGCAAGCCAGTCTGATTGCGTCCCTCAGCCTGACAACCACGTGAACAAGCTTTCCAGGAGGGAGTGGGTGGGGGAAATCACAGCGGGAAAAATCCTGGATGGCTTTCCCCTCTCCAACACTGCTTCAATGCAACACAGACTGAGAATCAAAGCTGGCATGTTGTGCACTGTATTGCTCATTATCACACCATGCCTGGCATTCCATTGCATGGTTTAGGACTTTGGAACCATCTAATTGTGTTCCTCTGGGATGATTTCTCTTCTGCTCATTGAATCTGCAGTGACCAGAACCTATCCAGACTCTATCTCTATAACCCTATGCATTTACCCTAGCTATTCACCTAATACTAAGGTTAATTTAGCCAATCCACCTAACCTGCACATCTTTGGGAACTAAAGTGAGCATTAAATCCCCAGTGTAGGCACAGCACAATATTAGAAATGAAAGATCCCTCTACACTGTCTCCATCAAACACTCCCAGAACAAGTACAACACAGGGTGAGATATGGAATAGAGTTCCCTCTACACAGTCCCCATCAAATACTCTCAGGACATGTACAGCATGTGGTTAGATACAGAGTAAATCTCCCTCGACACTGTCCCCATCAAACACTCCCAGGACAGGGTTAGATACAGAGTAAATCTTCCTTTATACTGTCCACATCAAACAGTCCCAGGACAGGTACATATGAGGTGAGATAAAGAGTAAAACTCCCTCTGCACCATCCCAGCAAACACTCCCAAGGAAGGTATAGCATTTCTCTGCTGAACAGTGGCATCTCAGATTGTGCATTACCCTGTCCATATTCTATTGAGAGTGTCAATCCAGATTATGGTCTGGAATTTGAACTTGAATCAGTGATCTTCTGGGTTCAAAGGCATGACCGTTGTCCATTGAGCTTTGGCTGAATGGGATGCCAGTGTAAGGTTAATAATGTTCTCAAGGTGTGTGCGTCTGTGTGTGTGTGTGTGCGTGCACGTGTGAATATATATGTAATATATATATATATGTGTGTTTCTCAATTGCCATTAATATTTCTGAAACTAAAATAGGCATTATTTCTTGTCATCAGTGTAACCTTTCAATGTGAGTGCTTCATCTAACTTAATAGAAAGTCATTAGTTAAAATGTACAGAAAGTAATTTAACCTAGAAAATGTATTAATATCATTACTGCACATAACTGCACTGTTGGCGTGATGTATGAGTATAATGGCCAGTGCTGCTTTGACAGCTTCTGAGCGTTCCGAGTGACACAGCGTGGTTATAGATGAAAGGCTGTTTTATATTAGACAGAGGGGGGAGAGAGAGAGAGAGAGAAAAGTTCCTAGTGCCAATCGATGACAAAACTCCTGGGAGAGCACACTGCGGAACAAAGTGGCAATAAAAACCTGCTCTCACTCAACACCCGTCAAAGCTATTTGCAATGAAATTTTATACCTGGTTCCGAAGAAAACAGTGTTTGCGTTTTCGCCGTGTTTAATTGTTATGTTCTATTTATTGAACCTTTATGAACAACAGATGCAATGAGACTGTAAATTAAATATTGACCGCTTCTATGTTTTAGCGCTGTTATTTAATTTTGACTCTGTGGTGTTACAGAATGCAACGGCAGGTGTTACCATGGCTCTGGAACGTAACCCATTGCAGGGAAAAATCAATACACTTAACCTGATACTGAGTTGGAGGAATAATATTAATGGGACTTTAAATCATAAGTCAGTTTTTTATTGAGGACTGAAAGGGTTCGCTGCGATCTGGATAGGGTTGTGTGTCGGTGTCACCATCTGATGCAGCTTGCCATCATTCTGCAGAGCTTAGACACTGAAAGGTGGGCAACCTCACCTCTGGCTATGTTCGAAGGCCTGTTTTGTCACCTTGGGATCCAAAGAATTTTGCAACACAAGGTGGGCCCACTGTGTCTGTGATTAATTAAATCTTTACAGTGCAGATGGAGGCCACTCGGCCCATCTAGTAAGCATTGACACTCCCAAAGAGCACCTCATCCGGGCCCTCCTGCCCCATTCCCGTAATCCTATGCATTTAATCAAGGTGATCCATCTAATCTTTGAGTTTAATTTTATTTGTGATTGTCACAAGTAGGCTTACATTAGCACTGCAATGATGTTATTGTGAAAACCCCCCAGTCGCCACACTCCAGCACACTGAGAGAGAATTTAGCATAGCCAATTCACCTAACTTGCAAACATTTGCACTGTGCGCGAATGTCCTCCAGGTGCTCTGGTTTCCTCCCACAGTCCCAAGATGTCCCAGGACAGGTACATATGAGGTGAGTATTGCACACAGTACATATATTGTGTGCAGTTCTGGTCGCCTCTCTATAGGAAGGATGTGGGAGCTATTGAGAGGGTGCAGAGAAGATTTACAAGGATGTTGCCTGGATTGGGAGGCAGGCCTTATGAAGATAGGTTGAGGGAGCTGGGACTCTTCTCCCTGGAGAGACGAAGATTGAGAGGTGACCTGATAGAGGTTTATAAGATCTTGCAAGGAATAGATAGGGTGGATTCTCAGAGGCTATTTCCCAGGGCTGAAATGGTCGCTACGAGAAGAGGCAGGTTTAAGGTGCTTGGGGGGCAAGTACAGAGGAAATGTTAGAGGTAAGTTTTTCACTCAGAGGGTGGTGAGTGAATGGAATCGACTGCCGTCAGTGGTGGTAGAGGCGAACTCGCTGGGACCTTTTAAGAGACTTCCAGATGAGTACATGGGATTTAATGGGATTGGGAGTTACAGATAGTTCTATGGCCTGGTAGGTATAGATATGATCGGCACAACTTGTGGGCCGAAGGGCTTGTTTGTGCTGTAGTGTTCTATGTTCTATGTGCGGGTTAGGTGTATTGACCATGCTAAGTTGCTCCTTAGTATCAGAGAGACTAACTGGAATAAATGCATGGGATTATGAGGATGTAACTTGGATGGGATTGTGGTTGGTGCAGACTCGATGGGCCAAATGGCCTCCTTCTACCCTGTAAGGTTCTATGATTCTGTGGGAGGACACTGGAGCACCCGGAAGAAATGTGCACACTCGCACAGACAATCACCCACCCAAGTCTGGAATTGAGCCCAGGTCCCTGGTACTCTGAGACAGTAGTGCCAACCACTATGCCACCTGATTTTTGAAAATCAGCCATTCCTTTGTCCAATAACCCTACAAATATTTTCCTTCTCAAAAAAATATCCGGTTCTCTTTTGTAAATTGGTATTCAATCTGCTCCCATACCCTCTCAGGCAGTACATTCCAGACCCGAACATCTGGCTGAGTTTTAACAAAACTCTGGTTACTTTTAAAAAATCCTTTCATGGGATGTGAGCATCATTAGCTGAGCCAGCATATAATGCCCTTGACAGGGCATTTAAGAGTCCATCACATTGCTGTGGATTAAGAATCATGTGTAGGCCAGAGTGGGTAAAGACAGCTGATTTCCTTCCCTAAAGGACATTACTGAACCAGATAGGTTTCTACAACAAGTGGCAATGGTCATCATTAAACTTTTAATTCCAGGTTTTTATTCAATTCATATTTCACCATCTGCAGTGATGGGATTAGAACCTGGCTCTTCAGAGCATGAATCTCTGGATATTCAGTGAGAATAGCACTGCCTCCTCCTACTGTCAATTATTTTCATCTGTATTCTCTGTATCTTCACCCTATTTACTCAATCAAAATCCTTCAAAAACGTTAACAGCTCAATGGAATCCCCCATTCTTAACTTCCTTTTCTTTGAGAAAATAATTTCTGTTCTTCCATGCTGTCTCCGTAACTGAAGTTCACCTTCCTTGGAACAATTCAAAACAAGTTTCTGCACCCTCCCTAAGAGAGATAAGGAGCATTTTAGAAATCATAGAATCTCTACAGTGCAGAAGAAGGCCATTTGGCCCATCAAGTCTGCACCAACAACAATCCCACCTCGGCCTTATCCCTATAACCCCACATGCTTACCTCACTAACTCCTCTAACCTAAGCTCCCCTGGACACTAATGGACAACTAATCATTGCCGATCCACCCAACCAGCCCATCTTTTGGACTGTGGGAGGAAACCAGAGCATCCGAAGGAAACCCATGCAGACATGGGGAGAATGTGTAAACTCCACACTGACAGTGATCCAAGCCGGAAATTGAACCCAGGTCTCTGGAGCCGTGGAGCAGCTAACTGCTGTGCCACTGTCTTTCAAAATGGAAATTGTGAGGTAGAGAGGCAGTGAGGTTTAGGGAGGGAATTCCAGGGCTTCAGGCACAGGCGGTTCAGGGATGAAACAATTTATCATCAGAGCTGTGGCAAAGGACAGAGTAGGAGGAATGCAGAGTTTTCACAGGATTGCTGGTCTATAGCAGTCTGAGAGGTTGTGGGTTCGAGATCCTCCTCAACACTGTGTGCACACAAATAAAGGGACAGGAAAGTTATCAAATCTGCTCTCGCTCAGGAGGTTGCAAGGCACACTTTCAAAAAAAAAATCAGCGCCGTTCTCCTTGGACCAGGATTTATCAATATCTGCTCATTGTCACATGGCTGCTTATAGGAGCTTGCTGTGCACAAATTAGCTGCGGAAGCTTCCCACTTAACGGCAGTGACAACGCTTCAAAAAATACTTCAGTGGCAGTAAAGTGTTTTTGAGACCTGCACTTTCCAAAGCTGTTTAGGTTAGATGGATTTAGGTGGGTTTCCTCCGGGTGCTACTGTTTCCTCCCACAATTGGAAAGATGTGTTGGTTCGGTGCATTGACCCAAACAGGCACCGGAATGTGGCGACTTAGGAATTTTCACAATAACTTCATTGCAGTGTTAATGTAATCCTTACTTGAGATTAATAAATAAATAAACTTCTAATTTTAGGTGGGTTGGCCACATTGAATTGCCCCTTGTGTAGAAATATAGAAATTAGTGGCAGGATTTGAATTTCGATACAGTCTATTCACATTGTCAAGACATTCCAAAAAGCTTTACAGCCAACTAAATGCTTTTTAAAGTTTTGTCAATGGGCAGAATTCTTCCTAAAAAATTCTTAGTGTCAGAACAACGAGAATAATGCTTTGAACTAATTTGCGGGATTCAAAACAGAAGCTAGAAGCAGGAGTAGGCCCTTCAACCCTTCGAGCCTGCTCCACCATTCATTTTGATCATGGCTGATCGTCAAATTTCCAATTTCCCCTGATATACCTTGATCCATTTAGCCTCAAGAGCTATATCTAATTTCTTCTTGAAATCAGACAACATTTTGGCCTCAACTACATTCAGTAGTCGTGAATTCCACACATTCACCATCCTCTGGGTGAAGAAATTTCTCCTCAACTCAGTTCTAGAAGGTTTACCCCTCATCCTCAAACTGTGACCCCCAATTCTGGACTCCCCCCATCATTGGGAACATGCCCTATGAATCTACCCTGTCTTAGCCCTGTTAGTATTTCTTAAATTTCTATGAGATACCCTCTCTCTTCTAAACTCCAGTGAAAACTGAGACTGAATCCAGACTGAATCTCTCCTCATATGATAGACCTGCTCTCAGGGAGATTAGCTGGGTAAATACATGGGGATAGGGCCTGGGTCAGATAGTTGTTGGTGCAGACTCGATGAACCAAATGGCCTCCTTCTGCACTGTAGGGATTCCGTGACATCCTTGTGTCAGGAAGGGTGCTATGCAAATGCAAATGCCTTAATTTTTTTTCTCTGTGATGACTGGGATATCAGTAACTAGATTCTTTTCTAACGCTGTCCACTCCTCCAGCCTCAGCCGCCATGCAAACTCTCCTGGCTGTGATGAAGCCCTGAAAACCCAGGAGGAGGAAGGGGGGAGAAAAACCCTCTGGAAAATCCCTCTCTGACTTCCTGAGGCAATTGCAAGCAGTCCAGGACATCAAACGGCCCACGCGTTTGCCGTGTGATTTGATTTTCTTACCTTCCCTGTGCGTCTCTTGACTGGAGGTTGAATGGTGAAGGAATCCACCTGTTTTCGCTGAGCTGCAAAACTGCAACATTTCAAAATACTCCTGCACCCAACATTTTAACAGCAAATTTGCCGCAGGTAATCGGATCATCTTTCCCTGCAAACTCTAATCCATCCTGCTTCTTTGCAGGTAACGGATGCTGCACAGTATGTCTAAAAATATATATATTTATATATATTAAACTGGCAAGTTGCAACATCAATTATACTTAATCCTGTTACTGGTTACAAACTGTAAGCACACTGATACTTTCCACTAAAGCAACTGCACTTGAAGCCGCCAGGATTATCTATTAGATAGTAGCTGAGTTGCTCATTCAACCAAGCACCAGCCACCCAGTTAGTCTGAGTTAAAGAGAAGCTAAATGGCCCTGAACCTGAAATAAAATCATTAAAATGCTGCACATAAACACAGCAGAGACAGGCTAACATTTCAGACCGATATAGACCTTTCAGGCGAACGCAAACCAGAAGGTGCAATCTGCAGTCGTGCTCACCCCTCTTGAGAGAGTGGGTTTTGGCTTCATGACCCATCTTAGCAATAAGAACCCATCATCTGGGCTGGCACTTCTACCATCAGTACCTGAGGCAGTGCGGTGTTTTCTGAGATGATGTCTCGAGGATGTGTTTCGATTTGATTTATTATTGTCACATGTATTAGCATACAGTGAAAAATATTGTTTGTTTGTCACCATACTGACAAAGCACACTGTTTATAGAGAAGGAAGTGAGAGAGTGCAGAATGCAGTGTTACAGCCATAGCTTGGACGCAGAGGAAAATCAACTTAGTGTGAGGTAAGTCCATTCAAAAGTCTGATGGCAGCAGGGAAGAAGCTGTTCTTGAGTTGGCTGGTGCGTGATTGCAGACTTTTGTATCTTTTTCCCGATGGAAGAAGGTGAGAGAGAGAATGTCCGGGGTACGTGAGGTCCTTAATTATGCTGGCTGCTTTGCCGACACAGCAGGAAGTGTGAACAGAGTCAATGAATGGGAGGTTGCTTTGTGTGATGGAGCAGTTGAGAGTCACGGCATGGTGGCACATTGGTTAGTAGTGCTGCCTCACAGTGCCAGGGAGTCAGGTTTGATTCCCAGTTTGGGTCACTTCACGTTCTCGCCGTATCTCATGGGTTTCCTCCAGGTGCTCTGGTTTTCTTCCCCATTACGGGTTAGGTGGATTGGCCATGCTAAATACAAGAGGTTACAAGGATAGGACGAAGCGGATTGCCCATGGTAAGATGTTCCTTTGGAGAGCCAGTGAAGACTCAATGGGCTGAATGGCCTTCTTTTGCACTGTAGGGATCCTACAGTTCCTTGGATCCTCCTCAGCTCTGCTCCCACATTCGTTCTCCTTGGTCTTCTTATCCAGCTGCTGCATTTTCCTTCTCCTTCTCTTCTCTAACATTGGCCATGTTAAATTCTCTGTCGATGTATCTGAATAGAGGCTGGAGAGTGGCGATGAAGGGATTTGGGCAGTAATTCCATTACACTGTGGATGTAACCTACTTGTGATTAATAAATGGCTCTGACTCAATGGTCAATGAACCTGTTGTAGTTGTCGATTGGGGCACAAAATCTCAGCCAGCTCACCAGTGGGGACGATGGTAACTCTTCTTCAATTATAGCACTATGGGCCATTTTACGTGAGAGGGCAGGCAGCACCTCAGGTTAATTTCACATTCACACGTCTTCAATGTAGCCCAATCCATCATGCAAAACAACTTCCCATTCATTGATTCTGTCAAAACTTCCCGCTGCCTTGGCAAAGCAGCCAGCATAATTAAGGACCCCATGCACATTCTCTCTCCCACCTTCTCCTTTTGCCAAACATTGCTATGGTTCTGGAGTCACATATGGGCCAGACCAGGTAAAGATTTCCTGCCCTAAAGGACATTAGTCAACCAGATGGGCTTTTCCAACAATCAACAATGGTTTCATGATCATCAGTAGATTCTTTACTCCAAATTTTTTTTATTGAATTCAAATTCTACCGTCTCCCATGGTGGGATTCCCTGGAACATTAGGTTCTGGATTAATACTAGCAATAATATCACTAGGCCATTGCCTCCCTTCCTATGCACAATTGTACACTTTGAAAGCACATCATGAGCTGTGTACCACTCTGGGACATTGTTATGATCCCCATGCCACCAAATCCATTCCTTCTTGGCTCAGAAATTCTTTGGGCTGAATTCCGACATCTTTTCTTTGAGGCTTTAGCCACCGAATCCTATCCAATAACAACGTTATTCCACCTGAGTTCCACAATTGCAATTTTTGTGAAGAAGCTTACATTGGGCAGCCTAGTGGCACAGTGGTTAGCAGCGCTGCTTCACAGCGTTAGGTACTCAGCTTCAATTCTGGCCTTGGGTCTCTGTGTGGAATTTGCACATTCCCCTCATGTCTGCGTGCGTTTCCTCTGAATGCTCTGATTTCCTCCCATGGTCCAAAAGATGTGCTGGTTTGGTGCACTGGCCACGCTAACTGCAAGGGTTTATGGGGACAGGGTGAAGGGGATGGCCCCTGGGTAAGATGCTTTTTCAGAGAACCGGTAAGGACTCAATGGGCTGAATAGCATCCTCGTGCATTGTTGGGATTCTGTAATTCCTCATACCCTCCTCAGCTCTGCTCCCAGATTCAACTTCCTTGGTCTTCTTTTCCAGCTGCTACACCTTCCTTCTCCTTCTTCCCCTCTGTAATCTGGTCATGTTTGGCCCCTTTTCGCACTGGTCAAAGTAAAGTGACGTGTCTCCAATGTACCTCAAGACACGACACCCTCCTGTCCCTCTCCTCAAGTCCCCCTGTTGCGAAAGATCTGCATCCAATTCAAACACCAGCTGCCCGCAGTCATTGTGAGAATCTCCCATTATGAATCTTGGGTTTGGGGAGCCAAATGAAGCATCATGGGTCCAGTCCACTGAGGTCACCCGCCACCCATGGGTATATGTGCCCAAATGGCACCAGCCCCAAGTCACCTGAGTCCATTTTGCCCTCTCAAAGACTGGGCCAATGTCCTGGCAATACTCAACCTCGATCAGTGGAAGGGAAAATCCCAAAATGGAACATGGGCTCAAAAGATCATTACATTTACTTTTTTTTAGAAAATGTGGAGGAACAGAGTCATGGATCTGCCAATTAGTTTTTTTAACAACAAGCAAAAAATTTTAATTAAACATGATAAATTTGATTATAATACAACACTCCATCACTCCTTCACAATTTCACAAATGTACATAGATTTCAAGAATAACACCCTACTCTGAAGCTAAATGGCAGATACTGCTCAATCAAATTTTCATAGATTTCTTATCAAGATCCCCCAAATGATTATCACGTTTTCAAACTCCACTCTCAGAAAAACACACATTAAAATCTTCTTTCATACAATGCTTTCCATCAGCTGTTTTCAATAGGTATCCACTTCCAGGTGTTTCCAATTATCTTTCAAACAAAGCTTCCTCTCCACTGTTTTAATAAGAATCCACCTCCAGGTTTCCCAACTCACCTTTGAGGATTCCTTTATCTTGAATGTTTTCCAAATTTCCAAAACATTCTCTGAGATCCACCCATTGTTTTCTCCACAATTATTTCAACGAACTTCTCACAAACTGTATTTAGATATCACAAACCTTCAAACCACTTCAGATATCTTTCTGTCTTCCAAATAGCCAATTCCTTTTCAGCAGTCTGTCTTCACAGTACAGTATCCTGCTCTAGTCGCCATTCCCTCTGTTCCATTAACTTCAGGTTTCCTGGAAACTTGTATTCACTTCTCTAGTTTCCTTAACTAGCTGTCCTTTAGATTTCCAGTACTGGCTTTCTTAACCATAGACAATGTGAGTGGAGAGAGAGATAAGCGCAAGTTAAATCCACTCTCATTGTCTGTACATGTAAAGACTTGATTACCTGTAAAGACTCGCATTCCAACAATTATCTTGCAGTTGCATCTTTGTCTAAATATGGCATGTTTGTGAACCCACTTTTCCACTCACCCGAGGAAGGAGCAGCGTTCCGAAAGCTTGTGTTTCCAAATAAGCCTGTTGAACTTTAACCTGGTGTAATGAGACTTCTTATTGTGTCCACCCCAGTCCAACACTGGTATCTCCACATCTTCCCAAAAGGTAGTCCTGGTTGCTAAGCAACCATTCTTTCCATCTCATTTTGTATTTACTTTTCAGACTGTAAATCTCTTAAAAACAAGTGAAGCAACTGGCCATAACTCCCACACGTGCAAACACCTTTATTCAACATGAATCTAACCAGTTTGACTCTTCTAACACAGAAACACTAAATTAGACCCTCTTGAATCCATACCTTATTTGTAATATTTAACAATACAAATGTAGCTCATTTCAAACTACCTCTGTTTTCCTGACACAAGATGTTGCTCAATTTATTCCTTTCAGGCTGAATCCATGGGGCTCTGAAGATTACACTGCAGAAGCCAGTCTCCTGTGAGAACAGACTTCTGAAAGTGAAGATCTTTTCAATGCCTGTTTCATCTTCCAATACTCTTACATTTTAACGGATTCCAGTAAAATCGCCTTTCCTCTTGTGAGATACTTTTCAGTTTCTCACTTTGTAATGGGCTCCAATATGTTTCCTTCCACATATGTCAAACTAGCAGATCTCGAATCTGCCAGCTTCCAATTCTGTTACATAAAGGCCTTTAGAAATTGGAAATGCAACATCCGTCTACTGATTTTTCACCCCCTCTTCCAATTTTCCTTTTCCTTTTCTAACTCCTTTAACTCCAAAAGATGCTAACTCTGAAGACTATCCCATTTGGACTCGTCCAAATGGTCCTGCCACTGCTATGGCAACCTCAAGAAGTTGAGTATTGGAGTCTGGTTACTCTTGAGGGCAATATCTGATGAACAATCAGATCGGTTTTGTGTCTAGAGGTTGGAGAAACTGAGGTTGTTCACATCACAGTTGAGAAGGTTCGGAGAAGGTGATATAAAAATAGGAGTGTTCAAAACTGTGAAGAAAATGCAGGGAGACTATTTCCAGTCGCAGTAGGGTCAGTAATCAGAGGAAACAGATTGAAGACAACTAGCGAAAGAACCCCAGCGAGACGTGAAGGATATATTTTTTTCATTCAGTGAATTGGTGGGATGTGGTGCTGCCTGTAAGGACAGTGGAAGCAGATTCAATAGGAATTTCAAAAGGAATTGGATAAAGGCTTGAAAACGAGATATTTACAGCGACTGAAGAAAGAGGGGAGGCTGACTAATAGCTCCTTCAAAAGCCTACATCCCTCATAAGCAGTTTAAGAGCAGCACGGTGGCGCAGTGGTTAGTATTGTCGCCTTACAGCGCCAGGGATCCAGGTTCAATTCTGGTCTTGGGTTACTGTGTGGACACTTTCTCTGTGTGGGATTCTGTCAAGTGCTCTGGTTTCCTTCTATAATGCAAAGATGTACAGGTTAGCCATGATACATGCACACGGGAGTGACGTTGGCCTGAGTAAGATGCTGTTTTGAAAAGTGGGTGCTGACTGGTTGAATGGCCTGTGTCTGCACTGTCGACATCCTGTGATTCTACGAACAAGTCAAGGATGTTGTCATCTGCATGGCTCAGTAGAAATGCTCCAATATTTCCATCATCCCAGTGGACGCAGTGTGATCTCAGTTATATGAAGACCTTCCTCTTGGGGCTTCTATTTGCCTGGCATCTGCTCACTTGGATTGCCTTCAGTGCCAGCGTTAAGGAGCTGAACTATGCAAAAACGTCAGACTGGTGGGGAGACAGACAGGCCATAAATTTATTCACAAAGCCTAGTGAACACAGGTACAGGCTTCATTCATAAAATAAAAGCAAATTCCTCCAGATGCTGGAATCTGAAACAAAAGCAGAAAATCCTGGAGAATCTCAGCATCTGTGGAGAGAGAACAGAGCTAATGTATCAAGTCTGGACCACTCTTCATTAGAGCTGATTCCTTTCTCCTTCTCAACTTTGGTAGAAACCAATCCTGAGATATCTTTAAGAATAATGCCCTAACCTTTGTCCAACTTTCACTGCTACTTTCAGTTTGAAATAGAGCGTGCAATTAACGGTGACAGGGTTGCAACATTAACAGCTGTTGCCTGTTAGAACAGGATGTCAAGTACCAAGGATTAGAAGTTGAAATCCACCCCATTTGGTGAAATTTGGTATTCACTGTGATTAAATAAAACACACTGTTTTGTCACTGATGGTGGTGAGAGCTTTACAGGAAAAGAAGGTGTTTTTGTGACTCTGAGTCCTCATTCAGATGATGATAACCAGCTTTGTCAATATAAGGTCACAGGACTGATCTGTGCTGAGTTTCAGCCATGGATCTTGCCTCGGTGACCAATGTCATTAGGTGGCACAGTGGTTAACACTGCTGCTTCACAGTACCAGGGACCCAGGTTTGATTCCCGACTTGGTCACTGTCTGTGCGGAGTCTGCATGTTTTCCCCACATCTGCATGGTTTTTCTCCAGGTGCTGTGGTTTTCTCTCACAGCCCAAAAGACGTGCTGGTTAGGTTCATTAGCCGTGCTAAATTCTCCCTCAGTGTACCTAAACAGATGCCAGAAAGTGGCGACTTGAGGATGGAGGCACCATTGATGGGACGAGATGACCTCATTGACGTGAACAGCCGGAAAATTCCAGCCAATATGTTTTGTAATGACATCATTTGAGGGATAAATGTTGGCAAGATAGGAAACCCTGGATTGTAGATCAGTCCAAGCCCAGGAACACCTAAGAACAATCCCACAAGTGTTTGTTCCTATGCGCGGACAGAATTATAAATCTTGGGGAAGGGTTTGTATGCACAAACCATGTTGTAATGGATTTCTTGCTAAGGAAATATTCAACAAGTGTCCGTGGAGTCTGACTCTCGCTGTAAGTAACTTCCTCTGCACCATTTTGGACTCGATTCCGCAGCGTTGATGTTATAAACATACGCTTTAATTACAAAGCAAATTCACATTTTTGTTAGATCTCCTCTCAGTAACTAGAGTTCTCACCTTGAGATGCTCCACTTGTCAAAAATATCTATCAGCCTGTATATTCAAATGAACTGTATAGGTTATTAGCTTGCCCTTGGTAAAAGATTTAGTTTCCCAGGGCAAATACCTCAATAAATTCCAGCTCTGACAGCTTTATTACATATTGTAAATAGAATCCCCTGCCAGATCTTTATGACAGACATGAGTAGCTCATTCCATTATGAACCAAGCAAGCAGCCATTACTTCTCTTCATTTCTTTTATAACCCCTTTGTCATCGGTCAGTTCTCACAATGCTCTTGCCCTCTGTCACTCTGTCTCTCCTTCTGCCCCTGTCTTTATCCTTCCTCCGCTCTTACATCTCTCCTCAGCCTCTCTGTCTGCATCTCTCTCTCACTGTTCCTCACATTCTGTTTATTTTGTTTTATTTGTATTGCTCTTTCTAGTTGCCTCTCGCTTTTTTTCTTTCTCTCTCTCAATCCCATGTTTTCTATCTTTTGCTATGGTGCCCACTATCCTCACTACTCTTTTCCACCTTCATCTCTCCATCCCTTTTTCTCTTCCAATCTTTCTGTTTTCTGCTCACCAAAAATCTTTGTTTCTCTTTCTCTCACAACCCTTCAGTCGATTCCTCTGTCTCCATCTCAAAAGGCTTTTCTTCCTGTCTCACAACTAACTGTACCAGTGCATCTCTCTCAGTCTTTTTTGCCTTTCTGTCATCAGAGACTGGTTTTATAGACAGAATCTCACCATCAGGGATGCTTTTTACAGACAGAGTTTCACCATCAGGGACCCCTGTTATACAGAGAGTCTCACCAACAAAGACCCTTTTATACAGAGAATCTCACCATTAGGGACACTTTTTATAGACAGAATCTCAATATTAGGGACACTTTTTATAGTGAGAGTTTCACCACCAGGGATCCTTTTTATAGAGAAAATCTCACCATCAGGGACCCCTCTTATAGAGAGAGTTTCACCATCAGGGGCCCTTTTTACAGACAGAGTTTCACCATGAGGGACCCCGTTTATAGAGAGAGACTCACCATTAGGGACCCCTTTTATAGAGAGAATTTCACCATCAGAGATCACTTTGATAGAATGATGTCTATCTACAAAGCACAGGGTGTGTGTGTGTGTGTGTGTGTGTCTATGTGTTTAAGTGTGTGCATAGGTATGAATGTGTCTGTGTGTACATGTGTGTGTGAATGTTTGTGTGTGAATGCACGTGTGTGTCTGTTGTACCTCTCCTGTTGGACAGGGCCTTGCGATATATCTTTGTAATTAAAATTTACTGGTGGTCTGTGCATGCTCATTAAAAAAGGATTTGTCTGAACGATTACATGAAGTAAGTATAATCAACGCACGTTTAACTTGTTGGTGACTGGCAGGGTATAGAGAGAGTTAGTCAAGGATAGCATTCTCCAAATGATAGAAGAGAACATTTGTAAGACTTACGTCTCTTCCCAATGTAAAAATAAATCATTTTACTGTTGAGGAATACAGATCAACTGTTGAAACCCAGAGTATATGGCACTGCAAATGGTGCAAGATACATCTGGTGGTGAAGAGCATCACCCCAGGAACAGGAGGAGGCCATTCACCCCTCAAGCCTGTTCTGCCAGCCCAAAAGATAATGCTGATCTGCAGCTGAACTCTACATCCCTTGTCTACTTAGTAACGAAAATCTATCATCCTCAGTTTTGAAGGAAAAAGAACTGATTTCGCACTAGTTACAACTTTCAAAAGATTTTCAAATTACTAGCACCGATATGTGAAAATGTTTCTTCTTCTTTCAAAGGATCTGCCTTTAATTTTTGACCATGTCCTATTCTCTCCCCAACTGGCAAAAAATACTTTCTCCAGATCTATCTCATTCATAGAATCATAAAATTCCTACAGAAAGAGGCCAGTCGGCCATGAAGCCTGCATCAACAACAAAACCACCCAGGCCCTATCCCCAAAACCATTTGTATTTGCCCTGCTAGTCCCCCTCATACGAAGAGGCAATTTAACCTGCACATCTTTGGACTGTGGGAGGAAATCAGAGCACCCAAAGGAAAGCAATACAGATATAAGGAGAACATGCAAACTCCACTCAAATGTTCATCCAAGGCCGGAATTGAACCTGTGTCCCTGGTGCTGTGAGGCATTAATCACTGTGCCATCATGCCACCATGCATCCTTCTATCAAAGCAAGTCCCTTATAATTTTGAAGTCTTTGATCAAATCACATTGAACTTTCTAAATTGCAGGAAATGTTACACTGGTTAAATCTCTCCTCATAACATAACCCTTTGGAATCCAAGCATCATTCCAGGAAATCTACACAGAACTCCCTGCAAGGTCAATATATCCTTCTCAAGGTACAGTGTCACTCGCAGTATTCCTGGATTAAGGCAGCAGAGTTTATGATATCCTCTGGTTTCTGAAGGGTAGAATGTGAGAGGACAGAAGAGTTGTCAAGTCAAGAGGATAGCAAGGACAGGCATAAAAGTTGCTGCAGCAGATGAGTTGAGACAGGGTTGAAATTGGGCGATGTTATAGAGGTGCAATTAGCCACTCATTGTAATGGCGTGATATTGTGGTTGAAAGCTCACCTCAGGTAAATATGTCACAGTGGTATAGGATGTCATTTGGGCATTTCAAAAGACGTTTTGGTAAGATTAAACTTTATTTATTATTATCACAAGTAGGCTTACGTTAACACTGCAATGAAAGTATTGTGAAAATCCCCTAGTCACCACACTTTGGGGTCTGTTTGAGTGTACTGAGGGAGAATTTAGCATGGTTAATCCACCTAACCAGCACATCTTTCTGACTGTGGGTGGAAACCAGAGTGCCCAGAGGAAACCCATGCAGACACGGGCAGAACATGCAGAACCTGCGCACACAGTGACCCAAGCCAGGGATCGAACCTGGTCCCTAGCACTGTGAGACAGCAGGACTAACCACTATGCCACTGCATTGCCCGTTTTATGGTGCTTAAGATGGTGCTTTGACCAAGACAGCAAGAAACCTCAAAGGACTGTGAATGAAGCCCAGTCCATCATGCAAACCAACCTCCCATCCATTGGCTCTGCCTCCACTTCCTGCTGCCTCAGAAAAGCAGCCAGCATAATTAAGGACCCCATGCACGCCAGACATACTCTCTTCCATCTTCTTCCATCGAGAAAAAGATACAAAAGTCTGAGGTCATGTACCAATCAACTTAAGAATAGCTTCTTCCCTGCTGCTATCAGACTTTTGGACCCACCTTGCATTAAGTTGATCTTTCTCTGTACCCTGGCTATGACTGTAACACTTCATTCTGCACTCTCTCCTTTCCTTCTCCCCTATGTACTCTACAAACAGTATGCTTTGTCTGTATAGCATGCAAGAAACAATATGTTTCACTGTATCCCAATATATGAGACAACAATAAATCGAATCAAATCAAATCAAAATGATGGGTAGGAAACCTGGCAAGTTATTTAATGGAGATAACGGGGGCAGAGGCATTGACTAGAGAGCACACATGACCCCAGTGTTGCCTCTTTTAGGGTATGTCTGCCATATTTGGTATCACTCTGGGACTTACCCTAACCATGTGCATCTTTCCTGAGTTCAAGAACCCTTGGGGCAGAGATCCTACCCTCCAAGTGCTGCCAGCCAATCAAGACCCAGAACTGTATTGAATGGCAGCATCATGTGGAGGTGGTGACTGTTGCCAGGGAATGCCCGCTCGAGGTCTGGGGTTAGTGATAGCAGGAAGGGGTTTTAAGCCAGTGTTCTCAAGGGGCAGGCTGGGCAGAGAAGGGATGTGAGAGGGCTTGGCAATAAAGGGAGGCAATGAGATCAGGGGATGATGAGATCAGAGAAGGATTGAGGGGAGATTGGATATGACCTGAGAAAGATGTGAGTTAAGGGCTAAGGGAGGAAGGAGCTTTAGAGAAAGTTTGATCCGATGGACTAAGGAAAGAGAAGGGACATGGCAAAGACAGCTTACTGGTTCGATGGCCTCACTCTCAGTGACAAAGAAATCCGTGAGTTCCTTATCCATATCGTTGGAAGTGAGGGTGGGGAGATAGGAAGGGGGGGGGGGGGCGGTGGTTGAAAAGGCGCTTGTTGACATAATGAGCAATTTTTGCGGATGAAAGCAGAGCCTGAAGTATGAGCTGGAAGGAATGGCATAGTGATGTTATAATTCCAGAGACCCATGTGATGCTCTGGGGACTAGGGTTTGAATCTCACCATGGCATATGGTGAAATTTGAATTCAACTCTGGAATTAAAACTCTCCTGATGTCATTAAAACCAATCTGGTTCACTAATGTCCTTAAAGGAGGAAAATATGCTGTCTTTACCCGGTCTGGCCTACATGTGACTCTTGAGCTATACCAATGTGGTTGACTCTTAAGACGCCCCTTGAAATGACCTGGTCATCCACTCAATTCAGTGATAATTAAGGATGGGCAATAAATAAGCTTCAGGTCATTGATATAGATTGTAAATCGCTGAGTCTCCGGCACTGCTATTTGTGTTGATAATTGATTGCAGCTTGCCAATCCGAAAATTACCCATTTATTCATGCTCTCTACTTCTGGTTAGTCAACCAGTGCTCTATCCATCACGCATTGTAATCTCTAATGTGTGTTATGGATAGGAGAGGGGTTTAACTTAAGCAGAGCTGATCCCTCTTCTCATCAGCTGTCTGTAAACCAGAAAGTGTTTTTGAGTTGCTTTTCCCTTTATGACTGCAGGTATACTTCCTAATCTCTCAGTTTTGGGGAGATCCAATTTTCTATTAATAATCTCGCAGAATACTTGAGATAGGATGAACTCAAAGGGTTAGTTTACACAGAAGTTGGTGTAGGATTGGGGAGAGAATTATTCCCCTGCACAGTTAAAGAAGGATAGGGGGAAGACAAAAACCACAGCTTAAAGAGTTATTGTTCCGCATGTGTCCAAGAATCAAAGTCCAGTGAGGTACTTCTTTTGTCGAATTGTATACTTTTCCTTTCAATTTGACCCTATCTTTAACTTCCTTTGTTACTCATAGATGGCGTGTGCTGCACCTTTCTTTCTCATTGGAATATACCCCAGGAATTGTACCTGAGGAAGGATAAGGTGACCTTGGAGGGGCTGCAGAGCAGATTCACCAGGATAACACAGCAGGGTGGAAGGGTTAACCTATGATGCCAGGCTGGAAAAACTGGGCTTGTATATAACATAGAACATTACAGCGCAGTACAGGCCCTTCAGCCCACGATGTTGCACAGACTAGTAGAACCAATCTAATGACTCTCTAACCTAAACCAATCCAATGTTACCCATATGCCTATCCACTGACCATTTGAACGCCCTTAAAGTTGGCGAGTCCACGACTGCTGCAGGCAGGGCATTCCACACCCTTACTACCCTCTGAGTATAGAACCTACCTCACCAATTTCTGTATCCCTTTGAGTGTAAAATTTCTGTGTGATCCAACTGAGATGTCGAAGTTGATGAACCAGTTTTGCCGACTGTGGCTGAGCAGGAAGCACACTTGCCTCTAAAATGACTGGAAGTTATGAGTTTCAGAACTCAGGGACTTAAGCACAAAAATCAAGGTAATCCCAGTGCAATACTAATTAAATGCTGCACTGTTAGAGGCGCTACCTTTCAGTTGAGACCCTATCTGTCCTCTTGGTGGGTGTAAGAGATCCTTTGGCACTATTCTGAAGGGAAGTAGAGGAGTTCTCCCTGGTTTCCTGGTTAATATTTATCCCTCAATCAGCATCACAAAAACAGATAATCTGATCACGATTGCATGACTGTTTGTGTCGGCGTGCTGTGTGCAAACTGGATGTCACAATTCCTGTGTTACAGCTTTGATTGCACACTTTTAAATTATCTTATTAATTCAACATCACCACCTGCAAGTTCCCTTCCAAATCACTCACCATCCTGACTTGGAATTCTGTCACTGTTTCTTCACGATCACTGGGTCAAAATCCTGGAATATCCTCAATGGCACAATTGTGGTTCTATCTACGTCTTTTGGACTGCAGTGGTTCAAGAAGGCAGGGAATCTCACCTTGTCAGGGGGCAAATAGGATGGGAAATAAATGCCGACCGGTTTAACCAGCAAAACCTACATCCCATTAACGAATAAATAAAAGAAAAACACTTTGAACCATCCTCAGTGGAATGAAAATGTAACCTTTTCTTTCTTTTTGATAGGATAGATAAAGAGTTAGCATTTCCTCTTATTTGGGGGAGTTCCCATTTTTGGAGGAATAACATTAAAATTGGATTTTGTTCAGGGGTGAAGCACTTCTTCACACAAAGAGTAATGGAAACCTGGAACTGTCTCTTCTCCCAAAATACTGTTGATGTTGGGGGTTCAATTGAATTGTCAAAGATGAGATGAGAGAGATGAGATTTTTGTTTGACAGGTTGCAGAATGAAGGTGGGTTGTTGGAGTTTTTTTTATTCATTCATGGAACATGGGCGTTGCTGGCTGGCCAGCATTTATTATCCATCCCTTGTTCAGAGAGCAGCTGAGAGTTAACCATATTGTTGTGGACCTGGAGTCACATGTAGGCTGGACCAGGTAAGGACGGCAAAATTTTCTTTCGTGAAGGACATTAGCGAACCAGATGGGTTTTCCTAACAATTGACAATGGTTTCGTGATCAGATATTTTTTATTGAATTCACATTCCAACATCTGCCATGGCAGGATTCAAATCCAGCTCCCCAGAACATTAGCTGAGTCTCTGGATTGATAGTCTTGCTTTGATACCACTTGGCCATTGCCTCCTCACAAAAAGAATGATCAAAATAGAATGACAGAGCAAGCTTGAATGACTGAGTGACTTCCTCTTGGGCTACTGTTTATTGGCCAGACTGAATGTTCACTAATTTCTTCGCTAATATTATGGCAGCCAGAAACTGGGCAGATTATGAAGCAGAGGAATGGACTCCCCAATTAGGTTGGTGACCTTCCTTGAAGATAGCAGGAGAAGAGGATAAAATAGTTAAGAAAGCAGATGGGAAATAAGGCTTTGTAAATGGGTGTTAAATACAAAAACGAGGCATCTAACACATCCTTTATAAATCGCTGACTAGGCCCAGTTAGGAACAATCCTGACAATTATATTTGGATGAATACTGAATATTTTTTTTGCATGCAGAAGATTGTTATAATCTGGAATTACATCATTTGAACAGACACTGAGACTCTGAAAGATAGAGAGTCCTCAAGGGGATATAGACAGACTAAATAAATGGGCAAAAATTTGGTAGCTGGCATCTTAGAATCATAAATCAATGCAGGACAGATACTGGTCCTTCGGCTCAACCAGTCCATACCGACCATGATGCCCTCCCAACTAGTCCCAATTCCACATATTTGGCCCAAATCCCTCTAATCCTTTCCCATCCATGTACTTATGCAAATGCTTTTTAAATGTTGCTATTGTACTTGCACCAACCACTTTCTCTGGCAGCTCAATTCAAATATACACCATCCTCTGTATGAAGAAGTTGGCCCTCAGGTCCCTTTTAAATCTTTCCCCTCTCATCTTAAACCTATGCCCTCTAGTTTTTAATTATCCTACCTTGGGAAAAAGATGATATGCATTCATACTATTTGGGGCCCTCATGATTTTATGCACCTCAAAACATTCTCCTACATTCAAAGAAATAGTCCTCGCCTGGTCAATTTCTCCCCGTAACTCAGGCCCACTAGTCCTGGCAACATCCTCGTAAATCTTCTTTGCACTCTATTATGGGAAAAAGTGAACATGCCCATTTCAGTAGGAGGATGAAGAGAAAAGCAGCATATTACTGAAATTGGGAGGGATTGCAGAACTCAGTGCTGTCCTTGTAGATAAATCATAAAAAGTTGATATGCAGATACCGTAAATGATTAGGAAGGCAAGTAGAATGTTGGCATTTATTGCAAGAGGAATGGAAGTTTTACTACAGCTGTGTACTGAGCCTTGGAGACCACATTGCAAATACTGTATCCAGTTTTGGTCTTCTTATATTTAGAGGATGATATAATTGCATTAGAAACAGTTCAAAGAAGGTTAATTTGACTCATTCCCAAGATGTGAGGCTTATTTTATAAAGAAAAACTGTACAGGTTGCGTCTATATCCATTAGAGTCTAGAAGAATGAGAGGTGTTCTTATTGAAATACGTGAGATTATGAGGGGATTTTATATGGTGAATATTGGGAGCTTGTTTCCACTTAGGGAGAGACTAGGACTAGGAAACACAGCTTCAGAATAAGAGGTCTACCATTTAAGATGGAGATGAGATGATACTTTTTCTCTCAAAGCGTTGTTAGAATGTGGGATTCTCTCCCACAGAAAGTAATGGAGGCTGGGTCATTGAGTTTATTCAAGGCAGAATTAGACAGAGTTTTGATTCACAAGAGAGTCAAGAGTCATGGAAAGTGGAGTTGAGAGTGCAATCAGATCAGCCATGAATGGGTTATCAAATGGCGCAATAAGCTGAAAGGGCTAAAAGGCCTACTCATGCTCTTAAGTCTTTTGTTCTGTTGTATCTCTGAGAGGACCTGGTTCCATAGGAGATTCTAAAGAGCAATGGGATATATATTTAAATTCAGAATTATGAGGAAAAAGTTGAAATTCTTCTTTATTCTTTGTTCTTTATGGATAAACTGGACAACTCCTTCAAAGGTCAACACAGGCACAATAGGCCAAATGGCCCCAAAATGTGCTGAAGAATTCTGTGGGCAAAATTTTACGACCTCGCTGGTCCTGAAACTGTAAAACCCCACCCAAGGTCAATGGACCTTTCCATGATCCGCCCTTTGCCCACTTCGATTCCCATGGTAACCAGGACAATAACATTTCAGTCTATTCCTCTACGATGTCCTGCTATCGTGTGGCATGAAGCTTCACTCAGTTGTTGGCATCTGTCAAACTAAATTGATGCCAACCGTGTAATGATTATCCTGAATCTGCTCCCCTTGAGGTGGGGAGTTGAACATCAAGTCTGTGCTCTCTGTCCTGACCATTATCGGGTGGCTCCTTCCACAAAGTTCCAATGCAATAATATCCAGTGGGAATGGGATAAGTTTGGTTCTTACCTCTTCAAATGCCAAATAAACTTAAATGGGAGAAAGGTGACACAGACATCAGATGTCTGTGTGGTGTGCAATATGGCGGTAGTGGGGGAGGGGTGGACTTGAGTTTCTATACAATCTGTTCACATTGTCAGGACATTCCAAAGAGATTCACAGCCAACTAAATGCTTTTTAAAGTGTAATCACTGAATTCTCCTTAAAAAAATTTCTAAGTGTCGCAACAATGAGAATAATGCTTTGAACCAATTTGTGGTATTCGAAGCATAGAAACTCCTATGGCTCTATGACTCTAAGCAAGAGTAGGCCATTCATCCCCTCGTGCCTGCTCCGCCATTCATTTTGATCATGACTGATCATCAAATTCAATATCTTGATTCCCCCCCTTCTACTCATGACCCTTAATCCCTTTACTTTCAAGAGCTATACCTAGTTTCTGCTTGAAATCAGACAACATTTCAGCCTCATCTACATTTGGTGGTAGTGAATTCCATATAAGCATCTTTGTGGAAGAAATTTCTCCTCGCCTCAGTTCACCCTTATCCTCAACCCCCTAATTATGGACTCCCCCATCAGTGGGAACATTCTTTTTGAATCTATCCTGTCCAACCCTGTTAGAATTTTATAAGTTTCTATGACTCTTCTCCCTGGAGAGACGAAGGTCGAGAGGCGACCTGATAAAGGTTTATAAAATGTTGAGAGGAATAGATAGGGTGGATTCTCAGAGGCTATTTCCCATGGCTGAAATGGTCACTACAAGAGGCCACAGATTTAAGGTGCTGGGGGGAAAGTACACAGGAGATGTTATGCGTAAGTTTTTCACTCAGAGGGTGGAGAGTGAATGGAATTGGCTGCCTCGGTGGTGGTGGAGGTGAACTCACTGGGGTCTTTTAAAAGACTTCTGGATGAGTACATGATTAAATGGGATTGAGGGTTACAGATAGTTCTATGGCCTCGTAGGTATGGGTTTGGTTGGCACAACTTGTGGGCCAAAGGGCCTGTTTGTGCTGTCATGTTCTATGTTCTATGACTCTCGGTCTTCCAAACTTCAGTCAATATAATCCTAACTGATTTAATCTCTCCTCATATGACAGACCTGCCATCCCAAAAATCAGCCTGGTAAACCTTCAGTGTACTCCCTCTATAGCAAGGACAGAGGAAAAGAGAATTGGTATCTGTCTGGCACTTTATAGGAAACCAATTTTCAGGCTTGCACACGATTTTTTGGGAGATGCAATAATGTCAGAGAATCGCCCTCACTATTCTGATATCAGAAACCTCACAGTCAATCTGCGCACTATCAACTGCCACTAACTACGAGGTGGCAATGACCAGATTTTTTTCTTTAGTGAAGTTGACTGAAAGATAAATATTGGTTCTTGGAAATCAGGGCCTGCTTTTCTTCCAACAATGGCTGTGGAAGCTTTACCTTCCATCGGTCACCTGTATAGACTGAGAAGCAGTAGGTTTAAAACTGAGATAAGAAGGTACTACTTCTCATAGAGGGTAATGAACTTTTTGGAACTCACTGCCCCAGAGTGAGGTGGAGTCTGAATCATTGAACAGTTTCAAGAATTTCTGATTTTAAAAAGTGGATGAAAGGGATATGGAGAACTGGTTGGGAGCTGGATTTGAGACCAGGGAGAGATCAGTCATGATCTGATCGAATGGTGGAGCAGACTCAAAGGACTGAATTGCCTACTTAGATCTAGAACACCTACTGTGCAGAAGTTCGCCATTCAGCCCATCAATCTGCATTGACAATAATCCTACCCAGGCCCCATCCTTGTAACCCCACGTATTTACCCTACCACCCCCCCGACACTAAGGGCCAACCTGGCACAGCAAATCAACCTAACTCACACATATTTGGACTGTGGGAGGAAACCAGAGCACCCAGAGGAAACCCATGCAGACATAGGGAGAATGTGCAGACTTCACACAGTTTCCCAAGGCTGGAATTGAACCTGGGCCGCCAGCGCTGTGAGGCACAGTGCTAACCACTGTGCCAGAGTCCGCCATTTCTGCTGCTAATTCCTGTGTTCCCGTCCTCCTATTTTTCATCAAGAGAGCACTTTGACATTCCTCATAAAAGATGGCAAAGCCAACCATGCAGCACTCCCTCGGCATTGCAGTGGGAATGCCCACCTAGATTGGCAACTTCAGACTGTGACTCAGTCTGACTCAGAGGGCAGATTGCTGGGCCACATGTCTTTAACAGGGGAGACCAGGAGAGGGGTTGGTGGGGGATATCTGATTCTTCAAATCTCACCAGGGACCAGCCTTTGTGGTATGAGATGCACAGAACAGAAATTATAATCGGCCAGAGCAAACTTATAATCAGGTATTTAAGGGGTGGGGCACGTGGGGGGGTGTGATGGTGATTGGCCTGGGCCTCTTGTCTAACAGCTTTGACGGAAGCTGAATTTCAATGATGTGTGATGTCTTCAAACTCCACGGTTCACCTACAAAGCCTCTCATGCATCTCCCGGAGGCCAAGGGGCAGAGGCTGGTGTGCCATTTGAGAATGTCAGAACCCACCCCCCACCCCCCCCACCCCTGCCGGATGCAGGTTTGGACCTCTGAGATAGCTGGGCTTTGGGTTCCGTCATCTCCTTGCGAGCACTGATTTTTTTTGTTGTTGTTTTATGTATATTTACATATTAATGTTTAAACACTCGACATACTGTCAGCAATGTGGGTTGCAAGTGAGAAAATGAAAACAGGAGAGAAGCCAAAACATGGAATTTATATATATAAATTTTTTATATATATATATATATGTGTGTGTCTATATATAGCGTTCAAGTGGATGTAATGCTTGCTGGCACTGTACATTGAGTCTCTAATCTTATTTGCTTTCACGGGATGCTACAATTAAGTCTTTTTTTTATTTAAAAAGTGTATATATATATTCCAGGTAACCTCACTGCACAGATTGTCTGTTAATCTGCAATTACAGCTCCTCCAGAGTATGGAGCTGACACTGTTGTGATTTAAGTTCTGAATTAACCAAACACTTTCCCTCCTGGCAGTTATGATATACCACCAGTCTCCCCTTTCAACTTCTCAAGGCAATTAATGATAATAATTGAAACCAAGAAAAAGGCAAAAAAGAAAAGATTCTTTGTGGGCCACCTGAGCAGAATCAGTGAATATATATATAGATAGATATTTAATATATGTTATACATACATATATTAAACAGAGGCACATGCTCGATTATTCAGCAGGTTGATACACTTGACTGTACACTTAACAAAACCTATGATCCTGGACTGAGAAGGGGGCGAGAGTTGGGGGAGGGTGCTTTCAGCTGGACCCTCACCCCAATATCAGTGGCAGTGCTTTGAAATGCAGTTTTATAAATGGCAATCCGATAGATCTCCTTGCTTGTCACGATTATTCGGTGGGACTGAAGGCATTTGAGGATGTAACCTCACTACCAATTTTTTTAATGCCTCTCTCTCTCCCTCTGACATTCATGAACTGCACTTTGCACCCAGTTGCCCGCATCAAATCCATTTTTTTATTCTAGGAGAGGAAGGAGTGAGATAGATTGTTGCTTGTGTTTTTGGATACGTGTATATACATCAAGCTCAAATATGTATTCCCACTGAGACCTGGAATAGTGATTTTTCTCTCTCTCTCTCTCCCACCCCCCTGGCTTTCATTACGAATAGCCCGTGCCCGCTGCAATGTGGGCGAATCTGAATCTGTGAGTGTGTGTGTGTGAGAGAGAGAGAGAGAGCATAGGAATACTCCTCTCTCTCTCTCTCTTCTCGGGGCTCTGGCAGTTTGATGCTGCTTTCTGTGAACCAAGACTGGGTGAGGATGCACGGTGCTGTGATTTCAAAATGATAAATGACTGCTTGCAGCAGGGAGGGAGACGATGGGGGCAGAGGAAGATGTGAGGACAGAGGTGCATGCGTACGTTGTGTTGCTCACAAACTTGGGGAGATGTTTCCCGTAGTGCAGCTGACCAGACAGGCAACCCTCGAACTTGCTTTCATCGCCGTTTTATTGCTGAGCGGACCCTGCACGCAGCAGAGTGACTCCAAGCAAAGTCGGTCGAAGGGGCGGCATTGGAAAGGTGGTGAGTGCCCTGAGCAGCCAGATGTATAGATTCTGCACTGATGTGATGTATATATGTGCACTGCACCGGATATCGCTTGGAAGAATGTTGTCACATATGAGGATTTTACAGAGCTTTTTTTCCCTCTCTTCCAGAGAGTTGAGTTAACCCTTTATTTTTAACTAGTTGTTAACTGATTGATGGTATGACTCCAATCTGTAGGCTGTCTTTTTTCTCTCTCTCTCTCTCTGAGAGAGTGATGTGGCCAGGATTTGCAGGCAGTAGATGCAGCAATTGGTGACATTTGAAAAGGTCAGAGGCAGAGAGAGGGACGAGGTGTGATTAAATATTAGCAGTTGCTGGCAGAGTGGGGTACAGGTGATTGCTGACTGAATTTGAATTGTCTGCAGCCAGGGTTGTCCTTGACCTTGTGCAGGCTCTTATTCAGTTTGCAAAGTTATTCGAAAAGGGCTTTTGCATTTGGACAAGTGACACGCTGAGACCCCTTTTTCACAAGCCATAGTGAGTGGCGGAACGGTGTGACAACATTTTGATATCAGTGGAGAGGTTGTAATACAGAGCGACACTGTGTGAAGTCCTGCAGGCGTCACGAGAGTCGTGGCTCCTTGTATTAATCTCACCTTTTAATAGCTCTGCCACCTTCCCTCATCTGTGTGATCTGAGGTTAAGGGGCATGACCAACAATCTCAAGGCAGACTCTTCATAATTTATGAGTTTTTCCAGCGGACCCAATTTCTGTATTGCTCCTACTTGAATTAATGGCTGCTCTGAGCAATGGCCAAGTCTATTCAGGGGAAAAAAAATGTCTTGGCCAGCTGAGCAGAACAGTCAGGTCTTATCAGAGCTAACTCATCTCATCCAATGGTAACGCTGGAATTCAGAGAATCTCACTGTGCAGAATCTGATGCAGGTTTGATTGAATTTCCGACCAGGTAACAGAGTATTATAGTGTGGTGGATGTTGTGGATATATGGATTCCAGTAAAACATTCAGCAAAAGTGCCACACGGCAGGCTTGTTCAGAAGTTCAGAAAAGTGGCGATTATGTGTAATAAAATTAACTGAGTTTCAGGAAGCAGAATGTTGTGGATGGTTAGACATTTTTTAGACTGGGAAATGGTTTTCACCGGCATATCTCAAGGGTAAATTTTGATTCATTACCTTTTTTTTCCAGTTTTTATAATGAACCTAGACCCAGCAACAGCTTTGCAAAGTTTGAAATCTGACACCTGCATCGTGATGGGAATAATGATCATCTTCAGGGTGACTTCAACAGGCAAGAGAAAACTTGGCAGGTGGATGTTCAACATGAAGAAGTACAGAGTGATGTACTTGGGAGGATAAATACGGAAAGGCTGTAAACTATAAATGACACAATTTTGGAAAGCATAGATGAGCAGCGAGAGAGAGAGACTTTAGTGTTCAATAACACAGGTCCTGAAAGGTAGCAGGCCAAGTTGTATGACTTGATCTGGGAGGCACAGATTACTTACAAGGAGGCTCAGAGTCAGAAATGATTTTAAAACAGTTTGGGAAGAAGTACCATTTTAAATATAAAATAAAGATAAATGGGCAGAAAAGACAACTCTACCCATAAGAGGTGAGAATGGTTCTGGATCAGACC
Source organism: Sphyrna mokarran (assembly GCA_024679065.1). NCBI lineage: Eukaryota > Metazoa > Chordata > Chondrichthyes > Carcharhiniformes > Carcharhinidae > Sphyrna > Sphyrna mokarran. The sequence continues at coordinate 6,709,574 of JAGIQG010000013.1, read as the reverse complement.
AATGGATGAGTGGTGGAAGGGTGTGGGGGAAGTGGGGGTGGGTGGGGGTGGTTGCTGAGTTACAAGGCTGATGGTGGCAGTCTCCTCAATATGGTGTACTGATCCCCTGCTCAGACAGAGAGACAATGAGGCTGATCTCTGTAGCTGGATGTTGCTGCTTCTTTTTGAGCTAGCTGAGGAGTTGGGCCAAATTCAACTTGGAGCAGTGTGAAGAGTCCTCCATTTGAGGACGTCTTGTACTAACCAAGGTGCGAGGCAGAACCGCAATGCTCAACCCAGGGAGCTCTTTTCTGGCCAAAAGTTCCCTCCCACCAGCTCTTTTGTATGCCTTATTTCTAGGAACCTTATGCCAATTTCAAATTGTTCAAGGGTAATTCCTTCTATTTCTGATTGTAGCCAAGGAGGTCACCTCACATCTTATTACTTGCTAGGATTCCTGGTTTAACGTTTACTGTGGCAATTGGTTGACATATGGGTCATGAGATCCAACTTTGTTAGGCTTTAGGAATGAGTTGTTTCAGAACTTCTCCGAGAGATATGTCATTGGGAGAGATAAGAGACTTACGCTGTCCTACTGGGTGTCAGACCTGCCACCTACTGTGTGAATTTTCTTAATCAGGAAGAGAGTTATTTCAATAATATGCAGTAATTTGTTAATGATTTTGTATAGCTAATAAACAGCCACTTCTTCTCAAATTAGAAAGGTGGCTTGAAATATCTGTGGGTTGCTCGGGGTTCTCAAGAGAGAAATAGAATATATAGTTAACTGACATTACAGTCAGGCTCAAGTTGCAATATCGTGGATTAATCTGTGCGCCAAACTTCAAAAAAAGTAAAGATTTCAGGAAAAGGTATAGAGAAGATATTTCGGGGATGAGGTACAGCATCCATGAAAGATTGGACAAGTTCAGACGGTTCTCCTTGGAACAGAGGAGGTTAAGAAGGATGAAGAAAAGTTTTGATAGAAGTTTTGAGGAAAAGGTCAACAAATTGAGGTCATTGGTTTCAAATTTTTAGCCGAAGATCCAAAGGTGGGATGAGAGAATAGTTTTCAGTCAGTGGGAAAGTAGAATGTTTTACCTGAAAAAGTGAAAGAAGCTGATTCCATGCTTTAAGGAAAGTTGTGATGTTAGCTGTAAAGACTCACATTCTAATCAGTATTCTGTAAACTGAGTGTGTGTCTTCATCTGCCTTGTTTGTGCTCAGAACTACTCAGTCACCTTCAAAGGGGCAAAGCCTTGAAAGTTAGTGGTGTTTGTTACCAAATAAACCAGTTGGACTTTAACCTGGTGCTGTGAGACTTCTTACCAAGGAAAGTTGGAACAGAGCTTTGAGGATGAGGACCTTACAGGGCCCCAGACAAACAGCAAAAAGGTGGGACTCAATGATTGCGTTTTCCAAGAGTCAACACAGCCAAATATCTCTTTCTGGCCTCTAAGTTCCTACCATTCTATGAAAAGGAGGCCATTTGGCCCATCTTGCCTCTTCCAACTCATTCCATCTCTCTTTTTCCCTTTTATCCAATTCCATTTTGAAAGCCGTTGTTCAATTTCTTTTCACCTTCGTTTCAGGCAGTACATTTCAGATCTGAACTCTGTAAACAAAATTCAAAATTCTCTTTTTCCCCTTCATCCCACACCATCTTCTTCTGAAATCTTAAATCCATGTTCTCCCAACCCTGACAATCATAGACCATAGAACAGTACAGCACAGTACAAGCTCTTCAGCCTTTGATGTTGTGCCGAGCTATATCCAAACCCAAGTACCAAATTCTTCACTCTCGCTGGCAGCAATGGCAGGGCGAACGAGATTAGAGAATCCCAACCAATATCTAAAGAAGGGAGTTAGATTTAATGGGATTGAAAGTTATAGATAGGCCTGGTAGGTAGGGATATGATCAGCGCAACTTGTGGGCTGAAGGGCCTGTTTGTGCTGTGGTGTTCTATGTTCTATGTTCTGTCTTTTTCAGCTTCCAGTTTATAGCTAAAGGAATAGAATCTAAAGGTAGGAAAGTATTGTTGCAACTATACAAGGCAAGAGTGAGGCCGCATCTAAAGTATTATGCACAGTTTTGATCCCCTTATTTGATGAAATCTGTAGTGGTATTTGAGGCTGTTCAGAGGAGGTTCACTAGATTAATTACAGAGATGAGGGATTTGTTATATGAAGAGAGATTGAACAATTTAGGCCTATATTCTCTGGAATTTCGAAGAATGAAGGGAGATCAAATTGAGGTATACAAGATAGTAAAAGATATGGATAAAATAGATGTGGAGTAGGTGCTTCCTCTTGTGGGACATTCTGGGATGAGAGGTGATAGCCTTAGGATAACAGGCAGCAAACTTGAAACAGAGTTGAGGAGAAACTATTTCTCCCAAAGGGTTGTGAGTCTGTGGAATTTGTTACCCCAAAGTGCAGTGGATGCTGGGACAGTGAGTAACTTTATTGAAGAGTTAATCAGATTTTTAATTGGTAATGAGTTGAAGGTTTATGAGGAGAAGGCAGGAAAATGGGGATGAAGAGCATATCAGCCATGATCGAATGACAGAATGGGCTTGATGGGCCGAATGGCCTAATTCTGCTCCTACATCAAATGATCTTATGAACTTATGGTGACCCCTGTTTGCTGTGTAAAAGTAAAATTGGGCTTGAATTGGGGAAGATTTGTCTTGCCAGCATTCGCTGTACTGTGACTTGCTTACAAAGCATCAAAGTCATGGGTTTGACAGGAAAGAGGTCTTGAGCTGCAATACACAGCATCTCTGCCTTCAAGCTAGGAGCTCTGGGTTCCAATCCCAGCCCAGGACTTGATGGCTAAGGAAGGTGTGTTCATTATGCAGACCAATGGGTTGTGCATGAACTCATAAATCTTTCCAACACATACCAATAGCAAGTGGAAAGTATGGGAGAGATTCTTGGTCAGTTGGAAAGAATATTTGCCATCATTACCCATAGCTCCAGTCTCCAGCCTGCCATGAGAAAGTCTGTTGTTGCCACAATCCCTCAGGGTATCCAGCATAAACTGTTGATGCTCAAGCATCAATTGGTTGACCACTGCTGTCTGAAATTCTGGCAAGAGGTAGTGAAGGCTGAAGGAGGAAAGCTGAGTAAAACTCAGAGCTCTAGGTTTGCGAGACAGAGCTGCCTCATCGCTAACAGTAAATTTCCAGAAATGTTTGACAGGGGAGTGTATAGGAAATAAAGGAACAGCTTTTGGGATTTTATAGATATATACTGTGTTATGTAATGGTTTTCACTGTAACTAGATATCAAACGCAATAATAGTGTCTGAAATTTTCATTACAATTTCTCTCTGGAGATTGTGGTGAAAACATCACAGATTTTCAGTTGAAATACAGCCGTTGTGAGGTACCAGTATTAAATAGGTCAGCACAATCTTTGCCCATTATTGTACCAAGCTTTAGTTTCAGTATGATGAACCATTTGCTCTAAATTACATTTGAAGCCTTACTGTTGCCTTTCTAGGCTTGAGTTAAACACAGAGAGAAAGTTGGGGGAGAAATTAGACTCGCGGAGTGCCGTCTATGGTAGTTTTATACAGAATGGCACAGATTCCCAAGCCAGCTCCCTGGGCTGCTATTTGCGTAGTCTACGTGGCGTAGAACAGATTCCTCCTCCACTGTCTTTACTGTAGAAATGACAAGGCTGGATAGTTATGGGGGTCTTCAAAATAAGGTAGACATAAAGAAGATGTTTCCACTTGCTGGGAAGTGAAAACCTTCCACTTTAGTGGCCATCAGTATGAAATAATCTCTGATTAATCCAGTGAGGAATTTAGGAAAGTGGTTAGAATGCGAAACTCGCTCCCATAAGATGTGGTTGGGGCAAATGGTATAGATGCAGTTAAGGGTAAACAGGCGAAGCATACACAGAAGAAAGGAATAGAAAGATATATTGATAGAGTGAAATGAAGTGGGGGACTGGGGAAGGGGGCTGATGTGGAGCATAAGCACTGACATAAGCCTGTTTTTGCTTGTAGCCTCTATGTTGTGAACTGTACGCTATGAGGTTGAAGTATTGCTGGGTGCTACTTTATTAATGGAGGAATGGTCTGAGTTTTGTGCTGAGAGGCATTGTGGAACAGTGCTGAAGTATTCCCAAGGAGATTCTGTCAAAAGGATCTCCCAGGAAGCGCCTCCAGCAGAGCCGAGGGATCACCACTGTGGGATTCAACATCCGATCTATTTGATTGCAACTTCCGAGATGTAACAGATGCCATTGGGATTTCCGTACCCTTTGATCTCCTCTGAGAGTTCAGACAGCAGTCGGACAAAGTCCAAACTTCCACATTTTAGATACGACCCTATGCTGCAACTTACTCCCAGCTTCTCTTTCATTCGTTCATGAGATGTGGACATTACTGGCAAGGCCAGCGTTTGTTATTCATGTCTAACTGCCCTTAAACTGAGTGACCCAGCCACTTCAGAGGACAGCGAAAAATCAGCCACATTGCTATGGGTCTGGAGTCACATGTAGGTCAGACTGGATAAGGATGGCAGATTTCCTTCCCTAAAGGACGTTAGTGAACCAGATGGATTTTTACAAGTTACATTATTGAGATATATTCCAGATCTATTAATTGAAGATTTAAAATGCCACTGGCTGCCAGGGTGTGATTTGAACCCACTACCCAAGAGCATTAGCTTACTGATCCAGAGACATGTGTCCAGAGCCTGAGCCTGGCTTTCTGCGTTACTAATCCAGGGAAATTACCACCACGCTACCCTCTCGCCCACTGTCTATTATCCCATACATAAAAATTATCCAAATCCCTCAATTAGATTCCTGTCTGTGACTCCCAGGTTTTTATTATTCTGTATATAAACCACCGAGTCCCTTGACTGAATTCTAACTGTAACACCGCAGTATCTATTATTCTATTTATAAACCATCTAAGTGCCTCAATTAGATGCCAGTCTGTAATATCCAGTGTGGGAGTAGCTCATCAAGAGACAACAACTCACCATAGAATTGGGAATTGTGTAAGTGGTGGAACAGTAAGCTTCTCATCACCAGTAGTGCTATAGAGATAAAGGGTTCATGTTGCTCCTCTGCTATTGAGTTGTTGGAAATTGTGCTGCAGGAGGCTCCTTAAAGCTGCCCTCCAAACAAAGATGCCAACGACACAGCTCTTTTAGCCAGTCAATGTTATCACCAGCCCATCATGCACAGCTGTAAAAGAGGATGATGCAATACCTACCATAGAACATAGAACATAGAACATTACAGCACAGAACAGGCCCTTCGGCCTTCGATGTTGCGCCGACCAATATAAAAAGCAATGACCCTCCAAACTAAACCATTCCCTTCTCTTCCATATACTTATCAACTAACCTCTTAAACGCCACCAAACTTGGCGCATCTACAACCGCTGCAGGCAGGGCATTCCACTCCCGAACCACCCTTTGGGTAAAGAACCTGCCTCTGATATCCGTCCTATAACTATCACCCCTTAATTTAAAGCTGTGTCCCCTCGTGCTAGCTTTCTCCATCCTAGGAAAAAGGCTATCACTGTCCACCCTATCTAAACCTCTAATCATCTTATATGTTTCGATAAGGTCCCCTCTTAGCCGCCTCCTTTCTAACGAAAACAACCTCAAATCCCTCAGCCTCTCTTCATAAGACCTGCCCTCCATACCAGGCAACATCCTGGTAAACCTCCTCTGTACCCTCTCCAATGCCTCCACATCTTTCTTATAATGCGGGGACCAGAACTGCACACAATACTCCAAGTGCGGCCGCACTAGAGTTTTGTACAGTTGCAACATGACGTTGCGGCTCCGAAATTCAATCCCCCTACCAATAAAAGCTAAGACTCCATATGCCTTCTTAACAACCTTATCGACTTGACTGCCTACTTTCAGGGATCTATGCACAAATACACCAAGATCCCTCTGTTCATCAACACTATTAAGAATCCTACCATTAGCCCTATACTCTACACATTTATTATTCCTGCCAAAGTGCATTACCTCACACTTTTCCACATTAAACTCCATTTGCCACCTCTCGGCCCAGCTCTGCAACTTGTCCAAGTCTCTCTGCAAACTATAACACCCCTCTTCACTATCTACCACTCCACCGACTTTAGTGTCATCTGCAAATTTACTAATCCATCCTTCAATACCCTCATCCAGATCATTTATAAAAATTACAAACAGCAGGGGCCCCAAAACAGACCCCTGAGGTGCACCACTTGTCACCGAACTCCAAGATGAATATCTCCCATCAACCACCACCCTCTGTCTTCTATCTGCTAGCCAATTCCTAACCCAATTAGCTAAATCACCCTCTATCCCATACATCTGCATTTTCTGCAGAAGTCTTCCATGGGCCACCTTATCAAACGCCTTACTAAAGTCCATATATACCACATCAACCGCCTTACCCCCATCCACCTCTTTGGTCACTTTTTCAAAAAATTCAATGAGGTCAGTAAGGCATCCACATCCCATTGCTGCTGCAGAAAGGAAGGAGAATTTGGTGCCCAGCTAAATCTCTGTTCACTGCAGCGGGACTGGAAAAATCCCACTGATGTGAATGGCTGTAAGATTCTGCCAAACTAATGGTGTCCTTCACTTTGTTCACATATCTAGTGGGTCTTGCAGTGGTGAGAACCGCCATTGATTTTTAGCACACGCTGGGGTAATTCTGACGTTGTGCAATAGCTTCAAATGGGCAGCGGTGAATTGATGTGCATTAGATATCCCTTCCTGTTTGCTTTGTAAATCTGCTTGGTGTTTTCCCCACATCATTGCATCATTAATGGCGCTATCCAGATGCAAGTTCCTGTTGCGCCTTGAGGAATGAGAATAACTTTGGTGTCTAAAACTAACATTGCTGTTTTAATTGTCCTTTGTCCACCATACTAGGCCTTCATTTCCAATGACGTGACTGATAATTAACATTGGGAGAGATATAAAAGGTCACCAATACACTATTGCGCTAAGTCAGTATCGTACCCACGCTTTTGTTCCTATGTTCTTATGTTAGGATGTTCCGATGGGAAATGCAGAACCAGGGGTCACAGTCTGAGGATTCAGGATAGACTATTTAGGATGAAGATGAGGAGACATTTCTTCACCCAAAGAGTGGTGAGCCTGTGGAATTCATGACCACAGGAAGTGGTTGATGCCAAAACATTGAATGTATTCAAGAGGTGGCTGGATATAGCACTTGGGGCGAATGGGATCAAAGATTATGTGGAGAAAGCAGAATTAGGCTATTGAATTGGACAATCAGCCATGATTGTGATGAATGGCAGAGCAGGCTTGTAGGGCTGAATGGCCTCTGCCTGCTCCTAGCTTCAATGTTTCTATGGAAGGCTCATAGATGGACAAAGCTTCCTTTCCTTCAAGCAATGCAATCATCCAACGCTGAGCCCACTTCAGGCACAGCTGAACCTGCAGAGAAAGGGAGGTTGGATGGATGGTGTTATGGGGGTGGATGGCCTGGGAATAAATTCTACCCTCTTGTCTCCATAGCTACAGAAGAGAAACATAGGAGGGGGGTTCAAAGGATGGAAACCAGAACAATTCTGCATGCAGAGAGACAGAGCTGTATGAAAGGATTTGAAAAGTTGAACCTCCAGGGACTCAGGAGTAATAGTGAGGGGGAGGGTGAAGCTTAGAAAATTTCTATGGCTTCCACGAAATAAGAATGTGAATTTATTTTAAATGTAAATGTTAATAATGGGACTGGAGCCATGAAAGTAAAGTGATGCAAAAAAAATGTTTAGAACAGAAAATAAAAGGAACTTCTATTGTGCAAAGGATGACGAGTATTTGGAATAATCTGCCTTGTAGATCCATCAAGAAACAGTATTTAAGGTTCATTCAAGATGCAGGTGGATACTGGGTTAGAACAGTTCGATTTGCTTCAGGCAACACATGGACTTTGCTCATTTCTGACTATTCTGGAAAATCTGACAGGCCTCCTATCAACTTTTCACACATTGAGGTAAACATATTTTGCAAATCACTTAAGAATCATCTTTGATATGGAGTAGGCTTTTTTTTTAAATCCAATTTTATGCTAACCTGCTTTGTAACTGGGCTGATTTCCTTTGGCTGCAAGGCACAACAACCAGCCACCTTCCATAGAGTGCGTATGGAAAAAGGTTACAGCGCTGATTTCAGGCGCGAAATGGAGGAGGCCAGTCATCCCTTCGAGCTCGTCCCACCATTCAGTTTATGTTTCAAATCATGTCTATTTGTTAGTGTCACAAGTAGGCTTACATTGACACTGCAATGAAGCTACTGTGAAAATGTCCTAGTCGCAACACTTCGGCACCTGTACAAAGGAGAATTTTAGCACGGTGAATGCATCTAACCATCACATCTTTCAGACTGTAAGACTAAACCCATACAGACATGGGGAGAACGTGCAGACTCCACACAGACAGTGTCTGTGTGGGTTTCCTCCTACAGTCTGAAAGACGTGCTGGCTAAGTGTATCAGCTATGTTAATTCCCTCAGTGTACCCAAACAGCTGCCGAGTGTGGTGACTAGGGGATTTTCATAGAAACTCCACTGCAGTGTTAATGTGAACCTACTTGTGACTGATAAATAAACTTTTTGGAAGCCTAGTTTGAAATGAGATAATTAGAGTACAAGCTGGGAATTGAGCTGGGTCCCTGGCGAGGCAGCTGTGCTAACCACTGTGCCACCGTGCGGTGCCAAGGATGACCTGTACCTGAATTCCATTTTCTCATCTTGGTTCCTCAGCAGTTAGTACCCATCACCAAAGATCTACCAACCTCAGCATTGGAATCTTCATTGATACCTCCCCTGCCCTCCCCTATCATCAGCTTTTAGAGGGAACATATTCCATGTTTCTAATGCTCTTTGTGTGAAGAAGTGCCTGCTTACATCATTTCTGAATGTCCTTGCACTAAGGGCTGGCCCAGTAGCACAGTGGTTAGCACTGCTACTTCACAGCTCCAGGGTCTTGGGTTCGATTCCCACCTTGGGGAACTGCCTGTGTGGAAATTGTACATTGTCCCCGTGTCTGCGTGTGTTTCCTTTGGGTACTCCGGTTTCCTCCCTCAGTTCAAAGATGTGTGCGTTAAGGAGGTGGCACGGTAGCACAGTGGTTAGCATTGTTACTTCACAGCTCCAGGGTCCTGGGTTCGATTCCCGGCTTGGATCACTGTCTGTGTGGAGTTTGCTCATTTTCCCCATGTCTGCATGGGTTTCCTCGGGTACTCTGGTTTCCTCCCAAAGATGTGTGAGTTAGGTTGATTGGCCAACCTAAGAAATTGTCCCTCAGTGTCCAGCGATCTGTAGATTAGAGGGATTAGTAGGTATAATATGTGGGGATGTGGAGGTAGGGCCTGGGTGGGATTGTGTTCAGTGCAGACTCAATGGGCTGAAGAGCCTCCTTCTGCACTATATGCTTCTATAATTTTAAGGTTGTGTCCTCTTGTCCTAGGCTCTCTTGGCCAGAGGAGGTAGATCTCACTCTATCGGAACAATAACTCCTTCAGTCATTCAAACAGCTCATCCCTCAGGTCAGCCCTGAATCTTCAACATTCAAGTCTAAATGACCTGTTCTCGTAACTTAACCCCTTTAGCCCTGGTATCATTCTGAGTGAAAGACTGCTGGAGCAACAAGAGAAACTGGGGACTCCATAGTCCCGAGAGAAAGGGAAGAGGGGACCTCATCAGGTGATGTGGAATAATAAATGGATTAGTTTAATCAAGGTCATTACTTCGAAGCACTCCAGCAGAATAAGACCAGAGACGGAATTTAAATTAGTGAAAGAAGTGGAAGTGAATTTAAAATCAATATCGCGAAGCAGTTCTTGACTCAAAGGGTGATAAACGTTCAAATAATATGCTCGCTCGAGTAGTGGAGGCGAAAACATGAAAGATGGTAAAAATGCAGCAGCAAAAGATTTCTTAAAGTACTCATGCTTCATTGGGGGATTGAGGTGATTGGATGTGCTTTAATGCGAGTTAGTGCATTGGATGCCATAGTGGCACAGTGGTTAGCACGCTGCCTTACAGTGCTAGAGACCCGGGTTCAATTCCTGGCTTGGGTCACTAACTGTATGGAGCCTGCATGTTCTCCCCATGTCTGAGTGGGTTTCTTCCGGGTGCTTCAGTTTCCTCCTACAGTCTGAAAGACATGCTGGTTAGATGCATTGGCCATGCTAAATTCTCCCTCAGTTTCCTCGAATAGGTGCCAGAACTAGGGGATTTTCATAGTAATTCCATTGAGGTGTTAATGTAAGCTACTTGTGACAGTAATAAATAGACTTATTAAAAAACATTTTGGAAGCCTAGGTCAGAACAAGATAATTGGAGGACGAGAAGGTTGGATTTCAGTTGGAGATTTTGAGAAATGAAGGGATGGACTTTGATGGAGCAGTTAATTGGGGCTAGATGTCTTTGATAGCACATCTCTGGGTTTGGAAGGAATGCTGGTTAGAATACTCGAGAGAAAAGTTTCAGTCAGCCGAAGGGAGAACTTTTCCCGGGTTTCTCTGCTTGGAATCGCTCAGGATTATTTCATTGTCACGAGCCCTCTGTTTTTTTCCATTCACATGTTGACTGTGTGAGTGCTGTTGACCCACAATGACACGGCCAGATCTTCATCTTCAATTGGAATTGGCCAGTTATGAGTGTAGTTGAAGGGACTGCACTAAGGCACTGTGATATGTGTTTTAAATTTGTGAGCATTCAGACTCAAAGTGGTGCTGTCCTGTGGAGTGAAGTTTGTGATGGTTTTTAATCATCTATTAAGGGACCATATTGTACTTATTGGGCGGAATTTTCCCAAAAAATGACTAACATAATGGCAAGAATGATGGAGTGATCCACATGGATCTCTCAGCTCCACACTGCAATCATCCCACACTCAGTCACACTTATGGGGAGGTGGGAGTTATGTGCCAGTACTCGGGAGAGAGGGGATGGATGGAGTTGGTGGTTGGGAGGGAGGGATAGAGACGTAGAAAACAGTAATGATTCTGGCCTTTTAAAGGCCAGAGAATCCCCTGCGCGGGGCCAGGGTGGGGGGAGTCAAATGGGCTATATATATTTAAATGTTACTTTAAATATGCTAATCAGCTTTAAGGGCACCTTCTGGTTCTTGCCATTAGAATGGGGCCAGGAGGATTCCAAACTGTTTGGCACCGGGTTACAAAACCAATTTTTAGTCCCACGTGCTATGCTCCTGGGTTGGCACAATCCACACTGGTGTGGCGAAGTCTGTGGATCACCATCAACATGTGTCACTGACAGCAGAACCTCTGTAATCCATAAATGGGAGGAGTTGGGATTGAGGAGGGATGGAGAGTGAGGGCGGATGCTGGATAGTGATATGTAGTATGTGAATAGAAGCTGTTAGGAACTCCTTTACTTGGAGCAGGGAGGGAGGTTCTGCACCGTAGGCCATCTACACCAACAAGAACTTGCATTTATATAGCGCTTTGAATGTCACAAAAGTTGCTTCAAGGGCTTTACAAGCAAGACCGATCATCGGGACACAGAAGGCCACCAAGTTGCAGAATTGGTGAGCAAAAGATTTTTTCAGGAGAGACTGAAAGGAGGGGAAAGAGGTGGTGAGGCAGAGGCATTGAGGGATCCTTACTGGCTGTTGGCATCAATGGTAGAGCAATTAACATCTAGTGAGCACAAAAGGCCAGAATTAGAAGATTGCAAGATCAGAGAGGGTTTTGGGGCTGAGGGAGGTTGGTGTAGAGGGAAGGAAAAGATGCAGGAAAGTGGCGAGGAAATGAAAGGACTTGAAAAGAATCTAAAACATTGTTGTTGTTGGACCAGGGGCCAATATAGATCAGTGAGTATAAAGGGTCATGAATGAACTGGACATGGGGCAAGATAAAACACTTATTATAGACTAGCTGGATCTGCTGTCCATTGATTTTGGCTACTGCCAGTACTCCTACTGTCAGGGCAAATTGCACAGCCCCATCCCCAGTTTGATCTGATGCAGGCAGTACAGACATGGAAATGGAGAAAGGGTAAAATGTAAATAATAAGGCAGCCTTTCTCAGGCCTTGCGGTTAGTTTAGCTTGGACATGAAGAGAATTTGGTACAGTCTGTACAGTGAGATGAAATCTTTGCTTTGCGGATAACTGAATAGGTCAGCATGGCAGCATAGTGGTAATCACAGCTGTCCCACAGTCCAAGGACCAGTTCTGGCCTTGGGTTGAAGTTTAAAGTTCATTTGTTAGTGTCACAAGTAGACTTATATTAACACTGCAGTGAAATGACTGTGAAAATCCCATTCTCTGGCTCTAACCAGAACACAGATGGTGGCTACTTCATTCTGATGCACATTGATATGGAGAAAGAACAGGAAATGAATGCCAGCAGTAACTGGACATACATTTCATGCTGTTCCCAGTCTCTGCACTCCAATCCGAACATTCCCACAGGTGCTGATTCATTCTGAAGTCACGTTTCCTCTGCACTGCCTGACCTGTGATGTCTCCAAATGGGAAAAATTCATTTGTAGCTATGGTTAGAATCTTTTCTTCAGTGCTGTGATGCAAAATCTCAATGAGATATCATAAAACTGAGCGCAAACCACTTACAATTCTGACCACCTGTCCGCTGTGCCTCCAGTCTGTTGCCATGGTCAGTGTACCGTGAATGAGTTGTAAGAGTATCTGGCATAGCAAGGGTTAATGTGGGACAGGGAAACAGCATCACGCACAGTTTGATGTGATGAAACATGTGGCCTGGTATGAGGATCGTTTGTAGATTGGACAGAGATCTGTGAAGGAGCAAGCATGGAGTTAGCTCATAGCTTGGGCTATTTACGTGCATAGCTATGAGTTATTAACAACCACTTAACGTTCAACTGTCCAGGATTCAGAACCTCCTTGTGTGACCTACCAAACTTACAACACTTTGAGCCTGAATTTGAGCTGCACCAAGCTCTTCCGCAGAACTTGGAAGTACAGAGGACATACTACAAGAGGACACAGATTTAAGGTGCTGGGGAGTAGGTACAGAGGAGATGTCAGAGGTAAGTTTTTCACTTAGAGGGTGGTGAATGAGTGGAATCGGCTGCCATCGGTGGTGTTAGATGTGAACTCGCTGGGGTCTTTTAAGAGACTTCTGAATGAGTACATGGGAGTTAATGGGATTGAGAATTCTAGATAGGCCTGGTGGGTATAGAACATAGAACATTACAGCGCAGAACAGGCCCTTCGGCCCTCGATGTTGCGCCGACCAATTAGGAACAAGCAGTGACCCTCTAACCTAAACCATTCCCCTTTCATCCATAAACTTAACTACTAACCTCTTAAATGCCACCAAACTTGGCGCATCTACAACTGACACAGGCAAGGCATTCCATACCCTTACCACCCTCTGGGTAAAGAACCTACCTCTGACATCTGTCCTAAAACCACCACCCTTTAATTTAAAGCTATGTCCCCTCGTGCTAGCTTTCTCCATCCTAGGAAAAAGGCTATCACTGTCCACCCTATCTAAACCTCTAAGCATCTTATATGTTTCGATAAGGTCCCCTCTTAGCCGCCTCCTTTCTAACGAAAACAACCTCAAATCCCTCAGCCTCTCTTCATAAGACCTGCCCTCCATACCAGGCAACATCCTGGTAAACCTCCTCTGTACCCTCTCCAATGCCTCCACATCTTTCTTATAATGCGGGGACCAGAACTGCACACAATACTCCAAGTGCGGCCGCACTAGAATTTTGTACAGTTAAAACTGTATGGATGTGATCGGCGCAACTTGTGGGCCGAAGGGCCTGTTTGTGCTGTAGTGTTCTATGTTCGACAGAAAGAGGTTGTTGACCACTCCATCTATCTCTTTGATACAGCAATGCCAAATCCAATCTCACTGTCACCTTTTCATTTCATAGAATCGTAGAATCTCAGCAGTGCAGAAAGAGACCATTCAGCCCAAGAGTTTGCACTGATTCCCAACAGAGCTTATACCTGTCACCCCACAAAGAACAAAGAACAGTAAAGCAGAGAGAAAGGCCCTTCGACCCATCAAGCCTGCGCGGAACATGTCCTATCTCGACCAGCCATCTGTATCACTCAATTCCCTCCTGTTCATGTGTCAGTCCAAGTAAGTCTTAAATGTGGCTAACATATCTGTCTCAACCACCTCACTTGGCAGTACATTCCAGGCTCCCACCTGTGTACAAAAATTCCCCCTACATCTCCATTGAAGCTTTCCTCCTTTACCTTGAATTTGTTCCTTCAGGTAATTGTCAGTTCCTTCTGAATTGTCACTCATCAAAAAGCTTCCAACTGTTCATCATATCCGTACTCCTCATAATTTTATAAACTTCTATCAGGTCACCCCTCAGCCTCTATTTTTCCAGGGAGAACAATCCCAGTTTATTCAATCTCTCCTCATAACTAATATCTCTGTATCAGGCAGCATCCTGTAAACATTTTCTGTATTCCCTCCAAAGCCTCCGTGTCCTTCTGGTAATGTGGTGACCAGAATTAGGCAAAGTGTTCCAAATGTGACCAGAATTAGGCACGGTATTCCAAAAGTAGCCTAATCAACCTTTTATATAACTAACATAATTTGCCAACTTTATGCCATATGCTTTTTTCGCCACCTTTTCCACATGGGGCTGCCACTTTTAAGGATTGTGGACCTATACTTCCAGATCTCTCTATGTCTCTATGCTCCTGATGGTTCTCCAATTTGTTGACTCTGCTAATCCCCCTAACCCACAGATCTTTGGACATTAAGGGGCAATTGCGCATGGCAATCAACCAAATCTCTACGACTCTTAATAGTGTTGATGAACAGAGGGATCTTGGTGTATGTGTGCATAGATCCCTGAAAGTTGGCAGTCAAGTCAATAAGGTTGTTAAGAAGGCATACGGAGTCTTAGCTTTTATTGGTAGGGGGATTGAATTTCGGAGCCGCAACGTCATGTTGCAACTGTACAAAACTCTAGTGCGGCCGCACTTGGAGTATTGTGTGCAGTTCTGGTCCCCACATTATAAGAAAGATGTGGAGGCATTGGAGAGGGTACAGAGGAGGTTTACCAGGATGTTGCCTGGTATGGAGGGCAGGTCTTATGAAGAGAGGCTGAGGGATTTGAGGTTGTTTTTGTTAGAAAGGAGGCGGCTAAGAGGGGACCTTATCGAAACATATAAGATGATTAGAGGTTTAGATAGGGTGGACAGTGATAGCCTTTTTCCTAGGATGGAGAAAGCTAGCACGAGGGGACATAGCTTTAAATTAAGGGGTGGTGGTTTTAGGACAGATGTCAGAGGTAGGTTCTTTACCCAGAGGGTGGGAAGGGTATGGAATGCCTTGCCTGCGTCAGTTGTAGATGCGCCAAGTTTGGTGGCGTTTAAGAGGTTAGTAGATAAGTTTATGGATGAAAAGGGAATTGTCTAGGTTAGAGGGTCACTGCTTGTTCCTAATTGGTCGGCGCAACATCGAAGGCCAAAGGGCCTGTTCTGCGCTGCAATGTTCTATGTTCTGTGTTCTAAATCTGCACATCTTTGGACTGTGGGAGCAAACAAAAGCACCCAGAGGAAACCAGGGCAGACATGAGGAGAAAGTGCAAACTTCATACAGACATTGACCTGAGGCTGGAATTGAACCTGGGACCATGGTGCCGTGAAGCAGCAGTGTTGGCCACTAAGCCAAGGTGTTGGCCGTAAATTTAATGAAGCACGTCGGAGTCTCCCCTCACCCAGTCTCATACATACATGCTTGCTGCATAGTGTGAGTGACTAGGGCAGTAATCAGGAACAGGGACTCAGGCAGATTTTTCACATAATCCAACCCAGTTCAGGTTTCTGCAACCTCATTACATCACAGCGGATCAAACCGAATCTCGTTTTCATCCATCTGACTACACTTATGGCAATGGATTTACAAATCAAAGCAATGAAACAGCCAACTGTTCCAACTATCATATTTTGGGATATGTGTCTTGAGGCAGTGGAGACTTTTTATGTTACAATAGCATCACAAAATTAAACAGCACTGAAGAAAGCCATTCAGCCCATAATGCTTGTGCTAGCTCTTGAAAGGACAATCTAAATAGTCCCTTTCCTGGCTTAACCCCTAAAGCCCTGCAAATGTGTCCTTTTCAAGTATTTATTTAATTCCCCTTTGAAAGTTATTGCAGAACTTGCTTCTGTCACCCATTCAGGCAGTGTGTTCCAGATTGTAACAACTCAAATACTTAAACTTGCCCAATTTCTTCCTCCAGTTTGTTTGCCTATCCTCTTACATCTGTGTGCCCTCTGGATACCCACCCTCCTTAATTACCCTATCAAAAACCTGTCATGATTTTGAACGCCTCGTGTCAAATCTCTCCTAAGTACACTGACAGACACTGCATTGAGCTTGCGAACAGAACAAAATTGATAGCAGAGATTGGCGGGGGGTGGGGGGGTTAGCAAGGGATGGAAAAAAGAGATATGGGGGCAGGAGCTAATTACTGCCTAAGGGATTTGTTAATACAGTTGTTGATATAATTGACAATGTGTGAAAAATGATGTTTAGGAAGCATAAAGGAATGGATACCTAGTAAGCAGGATAGAAAATATGCTATTTTGTATATCCACTCATGCATTGTCAGTGCCTCAGTTCAACAAGAATCTAAGTGGCAGGTTAGAAGTGGTTTGGCGCATGTGACAAGGGTCATCGTTGGCAATCTTCTGTAATTTACTGAGGACTGTGCAATCTACAGCGAGGCGCCATTGAGTTAGGGCTTCCCTCTTCAAACTGTGATCTGAAGAGTGCTTATGAGCACTATCTGCTTCTCAGAATGGCTGAAAAGGCACTCGCTGTAAGATTACTTGGCTTTATTACAAAAAAACAGCATCGCCTCCACAATTTGTGGTAACTGCTGAGGGGAGAGGGAAAAAAATGTTTATTTAATTATGATACCAGTAATGCTGCCACTTTGTTTAACCTGCACCTGCAGTGTGCAGCATCTGCAAGACGCGCTGTTGAAGCGTGTAACATCCGATGTTAGCGATTGTGGGTTTTAACCAAAAGAAAAGGCCATAGTTTGCACACATGGATTCAAACTGGTTTATTGAAAGAGATGTTCTCTGCACTGTACAAGGTACAAACTGAAAATAAAACAGCCGCACCCTAATGACATCACCACCAAATCAACTGATCAGCCCTGAAAGCAATCTGCAACCCACTTAAATATATAACAGAACTGACCAAGGCTCTTTTGATAATACCTTGATTTGATTTAAGGCAGAATTAGGCTACTCGGCGCATCAAATCTGCTCCAAGTTTCAATCATGGCTGGTATTTTTCTCATTCCCATTCTCCTGCCTTTTCCCCAGAGCCTCTGATCCCCTTTTTAAATAAGAACCTATCTATCTCTGTCTTAAAGACACTCAATGACCTGGCCTCCACAGTCCTCTGTGGCAATGTGTTCCAAAGATTCTCTACCCTCTGGCTGAAGAAAGTTTGATTAGATTTGAATTATCATCGTCACATGTATCCGTTTACAGTGAAAAGTATTGTTTCTTGAACATTATACAGACAAAGCATTCCATTCATAGAGAAGGAATGGAGACAGTGCAGAATGTAATATTACAGTCATAGGTGAGGTATAGAGAAAAATCAACTTAATGCAAGGTAAGTCCATTCAAAAGTCTGATAGCAGCAAGGATAAAGCTGTTTTTGAGTTGGTTGGTACATGACATCAGGCTTTTGTATCCTTTTCCTGATGGAAGAGAGAATGTCCGGAATATGTGGGTCCTTAATTATGCCGGCTGCTTTGCCAAGGCTTGCAAAATCCGCCCGACACCAATGGAGAATTCCGCTCTATGATCCATGCCCACTCCAATTCTAAACCTGCAACCTCTACCACCCAGAACAGGCTTTTCCAACATTTACACATGAGGAGGCGGCACAGTGGTTAGCACTGCTGTCTCATAGCACTAGGGACCCAGCTTCGATTCTCGTCATGGATTCACTGTCTGTGTGGAGTCTGCACATTCTCCCCATGTCTGTGTGGGTTTCTTCCGAGTGCTCTGGTTTCCTCCCACAGTCTAAAAGACATGCTAATTAGATGCATTGGCAGTGCTGAATTCTCACTCAGTGTGGTGACTAGTGAATTTTCATTGCAACTTCACTGCAGTGTTAATGTTGCCTACTTGTGATTAATAAATAAACTTCAAAAAAAAATCTCATTTCACAATTTTTCTCACTCAAGGGACTGATGGGGAAATTTTGGAAAGATAAAGATTGGCATAACACTAAACATGAGTTTCAGAAATCTAAACTGAGTTATGAAAAAGAAACAACTTACTGAACAAGAAAACAATACATAATAAATTAAGATGAGTGTTAGAGTGTGATTGAATCAGAGTTTGTGGCTGGAATGTTACTGCTTCGCCTGCCCCAGAATTGCAGAACGGAATCTTTGTTGGCCTTGGGTGGGATTTTACAAGCCCCGCCTAAATGAGTTCATAAAATCCCTACATCTCGGGGCACTCAGTCACACACCCTCACCCGCATGAGCTTAGAGTGCATGCTGGTGTGCATGTATGTGGGTGAGGGTCTGAGAATCCTGATACTGGGAATCAGTCACTTATGGACACTTTCTGTCCCGCACGTACTCTCCCCTCACACACACTCCCCTGAGACACACTCTGTCTCCCCGCTCACAAACTCTTTCTCCCCCTCACACTTCACTGCCCTAAAACTCTCACCTCCCCACACACTGTCACCCCCATACTTTCACATTCTCACTCTCTTCCCCCTCCCCACACTCTTTGCCCGTCCCCACACGCTCTCGGTCTCTCCCCCTTCACACTCTCTTGTTCCCTCACACTCACTGTCTCACACAGGGTAGAATTTTCCTGTGCCACTTGCCACGGGAATCGCAGAGCGCAGGACACAGACCAGGCAAAAGTCCGTTGACCGTGGGGGAAATTTTCCAGCATTGGGGTGAGTGCCAATTATTCACATACTGGGACATCAGTGGCCTTGTTCCTGCAGCCTCAGGCTGTGGATGGCTATGAGCCTGTCACCAACAAACATTGGAAAAAGAAAGGATTGGTGATTGGTGAAGCAGCTCGATGCAGAATAGAGGAGCTTCACGAGCCACATCCGCCCCTTGGACCACACGTTAGACAATCCCAATCCAGAAGGACAAGATCTTCATTCTTTTTCCTGCTCATTCTTCTTACATCTCTCTCTCTCTCTCTGACCATTCTCTTTTTCCTTGCCTTTCCCTTGTATCCCTCTCTCCCTCCATCTGCCTCCTTTGTCCAGCTTTCAACAACAAAATAATGGATCAGAATTGTCAGGGAACTTCCCAAGCCTGGCTTCTGAAGAAGATGCAGACTATGATGGCTTGGTGAAGACCCATTATTGCTTGCTCCTCCACTGTAATGCACCTCATCCCAATGTTGGCTGATCCTACTTCATACACATATCTGAATATAATTCACTCATCAATACTCAACACCTGTTCACTTTTTCTTTATTTATTCAATGGGACATGGGCATTGCTGGCTGGCCAACATTTATTGCCCCTTCCTAAGGCCTCTTGGAGGGAAGTTGAGAGTCAACCACATTGCTTTGGCTCTGGATTCACACATAGACCAGACCAGGTAAGGATGGCAGATTTCCTTCCCTAAAGGACATTGGAGAACCCGATGGGTTTTTCCAACAATCAAAAATGGTTTCATGGTCATTAGTAAATTTATAATTCCAGATATTTTTTATTGAATTCAAATTTTACCATCTGCCATGGCAGATTCAAACCCGGGTCCTCAGAGCATTATTCTGGGCATTTGAATTATTCGTCCAGCGACAGTGCACTGTGCCACTGCCATTTTATTGTAATGGCTAGGTATTTAACGCCTATCAACCTGTAACAAGAAACAGAATAAGATCATTTTTTATAATGGGGAGACTAAGAAAAGAAAGCATAGGAGTGGAGGCAGATCACATAATTCCTGCTCTGCCACTCAGTACAGTCTGATCTTCTGCATCAACTCCAGTTTTCTGCCCACTCCCCACATTCCGTTCGTGCACTTTGGATCGGAAATCTTGGCCGGGATTCTCCGATACCGTACACCCCACCACTGCTAGCGAGAGCAGAGAATTTGGTGCTCAGTCAAAGTTCCGTTCACAGCAGCCAGACTGGAGAATCCCTGGTCCGGCTGAGGTTACAGGATCTCTGCCCTCGTCTCTCTCAGCCTTGAAGATACTCAGCACCAAAGCATCCACAACCATCCCAAATCTCAGTCTGAAACAAGCTGTCCCTTCTCCTGAGACAGTTCCCTCATCTTCTAGGTTCCCCTCTCAAGGGAAACAGCATCAACCCTGTCAAGATTCTTCAGAATCTTCAGTGATTCAATGAGATCATCTCTTATTTTTCTAAGCTGCAGTTGGTATAGGCCAAATTTACTCAGCTTCTCACCAGAGGACAGCCCTGTGATCTCAAGAGTGAATTGTGTGAGCCAACGCTCTAATACTGGAAGGCAAGCATATACTTCCGGAAGTATGGAGACAAAACTGCTCACAGTTCTCTGCATGTGGCCGAGATATTCCAGGAATCTGATGGATGAATCTCTGAATAAAAGCTCACTGTGGACAAGAAAGGAAATATTTCCAACAAATCAGTGGCATAGTTAAGGCCCAGAGCCCTGAGTAATACATATTTTACAATGCTGCAGTATAAAAACTGATAACCACATTAACAATCTCATGAGCTCATCAATATTTAAAGATCACTAAAACACCACACTAGATGCACTCGATGCTTCAGAGTCCAGGCTGTCTACAAACGTGTTGACATTTGTTTTAATGAATAACTGGCTCCTTGTTAGTTTTAATGATTGACTCGTGGCAGGACGGAAAGTCATTACCTCCAGCAAACGCGCTTTGAACTGACTCCCACTCTCTACACACTGCTCCTGTCCATGTGTAAATGATGCCACTCACCCACTTTCATCAACAGCACAAAAGATATTTATTAACAGCAAAAAATGAGGCCGGCAGCCCCCTCTACCACATCCCTGGCTGCACCAGTTGCTAAATGCCTCCGAGATGTCTTCTACCTAATGGACAACCCCATCCTCTGGGTTTCAGTTGGGCTTTCAAGCCTAGTGACCATCTTCTGCTGTCCTTAAAGGGACAATCACTACAACCCTCCCCCTTTAAATCTGTTTTAGATAATCTCCAATCACCAAGTTACTATAAATTTGAGGGCGGCACAGTTATTAGCACTGCTGCCTCACAGCTCCAGGGATCCAGGTTTGATTCTAGCATTAGGTGACTGTCTCTGTGGAGTCTCTACGTGGATTTCCTCCGGGTGCTCTAGTTTCCTCCCACAGTCTAAAGATGTGTAGATTAGGTGATTGGCCACAGTCAATGTGCGAGGTTACAGGGATGAAGGAGGTGGTGGAATTGGATAAGATACTCTTTTGGAAAGTCAGTGCAGAGTTGATGGGCTGAATGGCCTCCTTCTGCACTATGATTCTGTGTGTAAGAATATTGATAGGCAAAGGGATTTGGGTGTACAGGTACACAGGTCACTGAAAGTTGCAATGCAGGTGGAGAAGGTAGTCAAGAAGGCATAAGGCATGCTTGCCTTCATCATCCAGGGCATTGAGTTTAAAAATTGGCAAGTCATATTGCAGCTTTATACAACCTTAGTGAGGCCGCACTTGGAATATAGTGTTCAATTCTGGTCACCAGACTACCAGAAGGATATGGAGGCTTTAGAGAGGGTACAGAAAAGATTTACCAGGATGCTGCCTGGTATGGAAGGCATTACCAATGAGGAGAGATTGGAGAAACTTGATTTATTCTCACTGGAACAATGGAGGTTGAGTGGCGACCTGATAGAAATCTACGAGAGGCACGGGTAGAGTGGATAGTCAGAAGCTTTTTTCCAGGATGGAAGAGTCAGTTACTAGCGGGCATAGTTTAAGGTGCGAGGGGCAAGGTTTAAAGGAGATGTACAAGACAGATTTTTTCACAGAGAGTAGTGGGTACCTGGAACTCATTGCCGGGGAGAGGTAGTGGAAGTGGATATGTTAGTGACTTTTAAGGGCCATTTTGCCAAGTACATGAATGAGATGGGAATCGAGGGATATGATCCCCAGAAGGGTTAGGGGGTTTTAGTTAAGTCGAGCAGCTTGGTTGGATGAATCTTGGAGGGCCAAGGGCCTGTCCCTGTGCTGTAATTTTTTTCATTCATTGTTCTTTGTTACTCAATCCCAATTCTAACTAAATAAGTTGGACAATTATAAATCGAGTCTTTTAAACCACTCCTCATAGCTGCAATTTTCAAGCACTGGAAACATTGTTATAAATTTCCTTTGTATTTTTGTAGAACAGTGTAATTCTATCGTTTGAGATGCTTTAATAGGATCGACATTAACAGGAACTGCAATAATGGATACATCTCCTGGCACAGGCAGTTCATTACTACTTGCTTCTGTAGAGATATCAGTTATGTCTATAACAGGTCAATCAGAGACTTCAGTGTTTACAGGTTCAGAAACATTTCTTGATGATGGCATGGAATGCTTGAGCATCTCATGACTTCACAAGTGAACATGACGATGAACATTCCATCTCTCCATGTCTACACAGCGGTTCCGTCTTAGAGAGCATAATTCCAGAGATCTAACTTGATCCACTACCATTCACACCCATGATTATGAAACCGTAATATTATTGAATTTTAGAGTTTATTTACTGGTCATAAGTAGGCCTACATTAACACTGCAATGCAGTTACTGTGAAAATCCTCTAGTTGCCACATTCCGGCGCCTGTTCGTGTACACTGAGAGAGAATTTAGCGTGGCCAATGCATCTAACCAGCATATCTTTCGAACTGTGGGAGGAAATGGGAGGACTTGGAGGAAACCCATGCAGATATGGGGTGAATGTGCAAGCTCCGCTCAGATAGTGACCCAAGCCAGGAATCAAACCTGAGTCTCTGATGGGGTGAGACAGCAATGCTACCCACTGTGCCACCGTGCTAACCACCATACTAACCATTGTGCCACCGTACTTAATATGGGTTTTATTGTTGTGGTAGTGATGACTCATTGATGCAGTCTTGAGGGTTGTGTGTTTAGACGTTAGAGTCACATTATTGGTAGGTGGCAACTATGTACACTTCCAAATGTGGTCTTCCATGAAACAGCCCCATGCAGGCTAGTTGCTTTTCTATTAGTGTGGCCATTTCAGCAATCTTGTTCTAGCACATAATCTCAGTTTCTTTCTCTGCCTGAATTGCAGATTCTGCTGTCAATTTCGATGTTTTTTCATCTCTTCAGTTAATTTCTCATTGCCACATTCACATTTCCCAGTTCAATTCTTCTCTGAGGTTTTGCTCTAATTTCCTGGTTGCTTTTTCATGGAGTTCAGCTTATTCTACATTTTCTCATTAAATTCTCCTTCTACTTAACTTCATCTTGGAAACTTTCTGAAAACCTTTTTCAAGTTTGCTTGTGTTGCTCATTTTGCCTTGTGTTAATCTTGAGACCTTTCATCCTTTTTGCTGATTTCCTTTTATGGAACAAGAGCAAAGAACAGGACAGTACAGGAATGGATCCGTCGGCCCACCAAATCTGTGACAACAGGAATGCCTTTCTAATGTAATATCGTCTTGCCTCTACATGATCCATATCCTTCTATTCCAGGCACCTCACGAACGCTGTGACAAAATCTGCTTCCATCATCTCCAGCATTCACTCCCAGCGTGTGAAAAACTTGCCCTTTACGTCTCTTTTAAACTTTCCCCTTTCCACTTTCAACCTATGCCCCCCGATCCTGGGAAAATAGTTTAATGTATGTAATATGTTTAATTGTTCCGAGTTTCTTTTGAAGTCTTTAACTTCTGCTTTTCTTCCGAGGTGAATCCGTTGTGTTCTTACTGGACACAGACATTTCACAAAGGGAACCTTAGTTTCTACTTGTCTTAACTTCAGCTAAACCCTTTTTGCTGGCGTAGGAAGAGGCCATTCAGCCCACTGTGTCCATGTCAGCCAAAAAGAGAGGAAAAATAAGCTAGATGCTCATTTTAATCCTACTTTCAGCACCTGGTCTGTGACCTTGCTGGTTCCAGCACGTCAGCTACAGACCTTGGTAACTTGTAAATGAATTGAGCATTTCAGCCTCAAACACAGTGTATTCCAGACATCCATCAACCTCTGGGTGAAAAAGCTTTATCTCATGTCCCCTCTTATCCTTTCACCCAATAATGTTAAATGGATCCCCCTGGAAATTGATCTTCACCTTGGGGAAATATCTCTCTCCCTCTCCATCCTATTTAGGCCTTCATACATTTACATCCTCCTTTGTTCTCAGGAAAACAACTCTTGACTATCCGATTTTCAAGCCCTGCCAACATTCTTGTAAATATCCTTGTACTCTCAGAGCAAGTAGAACCTTCCTGTTATGCGGCAACCAGAACTGCACAAATTGCCAGCTGTGGCCCAAACCACTATTTTATGCAGTTCCATCATTACGTCCCAGCTTTTATACTCAGTATCTCGCTCACTTAAAGAAAGTAATCCGTATGCTTTCCTAACCACCTTGTCCACCTGTTCTGTCACCTTTGTGGACCTGTGGATATGTACTCCAAGGTCTCTCACCTTCCTGCTGCCTCGGAAAAGCAGCCAGCATAATTAAGGACCCCATGCACCCAGGAACATACTTTCTTTCATCTTCTTCTGTGGGAAAAAGATACAAAAGTCTGAAGACACGTACCAACCAACTCAAGAACATCAGACTTTGAATGGACTTAATTTGATCTATTAATTTGATCTCTATTAATTTGATCTTTCTCTACACCCTAGCTATGACTGTAACACTGCATTCTGTTTCCTTCTCTATGTGCGGTATGCTTTGTATACTGTGCAAGAAATAATACTTTTCACTGCATACCAATACATGTGACAATAATAAATCAAATCAAATCAAAATCCTCAACCCCCCTCGGTGTCTTTCCATATATTGAACGCTCCCTTGCTTTGTTTGCTCTCTCCAAAGGCATTACCTCACTCTTTCCAAATTGAATTCCATTTGCCACTTCTCTGCAAACTCAACCAAGCCGTTGATATTATTCTGAACCTAAAAGAGAAAATGCTCGAAAATCTCAGCATGTCTGGCAGTGTCTGTAAGGAAAGAAAAGAGCTGGCATTTCAAGTCCAGATGACCCTTTGTCAAAGCTAGAAGGTATGCCTTGTAGCTTTTACAAAGGGTGATGTGGACTCGAAACGTCAGCTCTTTTCTCTCCTTACAGATGCTGCCAGACCTGCTGAGATTTTCCAGTATTTCCTCTGTTGGTTTCAGATTCTAGCATCCGCAGTAATTTGCTTTTATCCAGATATCATTCTGAAGTCGACAGTTCATTCCCTTCAATATCAGCCACATAGATAATTTTTGTGACATCTGCAAATTTCCCAATCAGGCCTCCCACATTTAATATTAATATGTACAACAGTAATACATATAATGCTGCCTTTAAGATATACGCATGAGCAGTGCAGGAGTATCAATCTTAAAGGGACCATGCAGGGCAACAAGCTGTCCGTCTGTAAGAAAGAGAAGTTAGAGAGGACAATGCTTAGCAGGTTAGGCAGCATCTGCAGAGAGAGAGTTAATTGCCGGAATTTTACAGAATTGAGATGGGTGCGGCTTGCAGAATGGAATTCTTCATTGGTCTTGGTGGGATTTCCCAAGCCTCACCCAAGCAAAGTTGTAAAATATTAGCCAATGTTTCAGAATGATGATCTTGTGTCAGAACTGGAAAAAGTTTGAGGTTTTAAACAAGGAAGCAGGGAAAGGGAGGGCACGGTGAAATGGGAGTGGGGAATTGGAAGAGTTGTGGGGGGGATTGGGTAGAATGAGATATGAGGGTCTGTGTGAAGATGAATGCCAGGAGAGATTAAATGACAGGATGGGATAATGGTGCGAAGCAAAAGGTGGTGGTAATGGGTCAAGTCAAGCACAATGGATGGGTCTAAATTCTACAACTTTCCTTGAGTAACACCTGCTAGTTCTAACCTATCCACTTTTTCTTGTTTCTGCAAAGAAATTATAAATATTTTGCTGTTTTTCTGCTACTAAAATAAATTTATGTGCAGTCCATTTTTAATTAAATATCGTCGGTAAATTACGATATTTAGCAGAAAAGTTGAGACATTTTCTATGATAAACATGGAATCTTGCAAGAGAAAGTCGTTATTTGAAACATTCAGTGAGTTATAAATTCATCTCAATAATCTTCTTTCTCAGAAACTAATGCTCACCGTGTTTGTGAACCAAACAAGATCAACATTCACATAAATCTTGCCTATAAAGCCGTATTGTTGTTGGTTGTGTTTATGATGACTCATTTGGAGTTGTTCTGGTTGTCTGATAGCAACGTGGGAGGTGGGAACGAGAGTTCTGACCAGGTCCCTTGAGGCATTGCATTTCAGTATGCATTTCATGGTGGACCAGGCTGGGGGCCATCTGGAGAACACTTGTGAGCCAGCAGAGTTCTGTGGGTCACACTTTAGAAACCGGAGGTCTAGAGGTAGTATAAATGGGAATCATGAAGTGGAAAAGCTGGCACTGGGCTGGGGTGGGCACAGTAAGAAGTCTCAACACCTGATGAAGAAGCAGTGCTCCGAAAGGTTCTGTTTCCAAATCAACCTGTTGAACTTTAACCTGATGTTGTGTCACTACAACTGGGAATAACAGAATAACCCAATGAGAATTTAACGCTGGATGAAGTTGCATAATGGAAGAGCATAAAGGGGACTTAAAGGGGACACCTTGAAGAGACATAGTGGAGTAATAGTTGCATCACTGGATTAGTAATCCAAAGGCACCAGGCTAATGGAAATTTGAGTTCACATCCCACCATGGCAGCTGGAGGAATTTAAATTCAATTAATAAAATCTGGAGTATAAAGCTAGTCTCAGTCGTGGCAAAGCATAGAGAAGGAAATGAAAGAGTGCAGTCATAGCTAGAGTGTAGAGAAAGATCAACTTAATGCAAGGTAGGTCCATTCAAAAGTCTGACAGCAGCAGGGAAGAAGCTGTTTTTGAGGTATGCGACCTCAGACTTTTGTATCTTTTTCCTGGAAAAGAAAATGTCCGCGTGCTTGGGATCCTTAATTATGCTGGCTGCTTTGCTAAGGCAGCAGGAAGTATAGACAGAGTCAGTGGAAGGGAGGCTGGTTTGCGTGATGGATTGGGCTACATTCACAACCTTTTGTAGTTTCCTGCGGTCTTGGGCAGAACAGGAGCCCATACCAAGCTGTGATACAACCAGAAAGAATGCTTTCTATGGGACATCTGTAAAGGTTGGTGAGAGATTATTAGGTGGAGCCTGATAGAATCACAGAAAGTTCATGACAGAGAAGGAGGCCACTTGGCCCATCATGTTGGTGCCGGCCGAAAAACGAGCCACCCAGCCTGACCCCACTTTAAGGCATTTGATTATTAACCCTGCAGGTTACGGCACTTCAGGCCACATCTTTTAAATGAGTTGAGGATTGCTGCTATCACTTTAACCAAGCATTTTCTCCCAATATCTCCTTATGTGGCTCAGCAGCAGAACTTCACATGCATGTGAAGCACCTTGGAAGCTTGACTACACTCGAGCTGCTGTATAAATACAGGTTGTTGTTGTATGTTTGCTTGCCTCTTAGATTTGAATAATGTCGACTGTCAGTCCTCACGCCATGTCTCTCTGGGAATCCGTTTGGATTTTTTTTTTTGCTTTCTCCGGATATATTTAGCGCCAGTCAGAGAAAGATGACAGAAACCTCACCACAGTAGTATCAAGTCGTGCTTGTTCAAACGTTTCAGTGTTTTTCTCCCTGACTGTAAATGCGGATGGCTCTCTCTCTCTCTCTGTTTTCAACTTCACTGCACCTGCTTGTGTTCCCTGAATTCTCCCTCATAAATTGTGCTCACGTCACCTTCCCTACTCCCCCCACACTCTGAGAATGTCAGACCTCCAGTCCAGTGCAAGTTTCTGTTATTGTTGTCATGGGGACAGTTCTTTTGAGGTCCCTCTGTCACCCAATCCCTATCACTCACCTCAACTACTTCTCTCATCAAAGAACTAAAGAAAGACGTTGCATTTCTGCCTCACTTTTTCACAGCCGTGGGGGGCTGGTGGGGGTTTATGCCCTTTAAAGTTGAGGAGATCAGTTTGGGGAGGTGATGGCCCAGTGATATTATCACTAGACTATTAATCCACTAGACTATTAATCCAACATTAACCCAGCTAATGTTCTGGGGACCCAAAATCGAATCCCACCATGGCAGATGGTGGAATTTGAGTTCAACAAAAAAAATCTGGAATTTACGATGAAACCATTGTCGCTTGTCGGAAAAACCCATCTGCTTCACTAATGTTCTTTAGGGAAGGAAATCTGTCGTCCTCACTCCATCTGGCTACATGTGACTCCAGAGCCACAGCAATGTGGTTGACTCTCAACTGCCCTCCAAGGGCAACTAGGGATGGGCAACGAATCCTGACCAGTCGGTGATGCCCATGTCCCACATATTAAATAGAAACTTGTTATAGGGTAGCACCAGTTTGCGCACAGCCAGGTCTCACGATTAGCAATATGCTAAAGAGAACCGGTCTTTTGGTGGAATTGTTTGGTTGAACATTAAACGTTGGTTCAGGTCATTTTGGAAAATAGCATTGCTCTTCTCTACGCCCTTGGTGTCAGCTGTTTTGTGATTCCTGTGCCAGCAGGGTCAGCAATGTTGGTTGAACGCTAGCTTGTCAGTCATGGTGTAGACTGGCACTTCAAGCACTGAGTGTATTTGATCTCAAGCAACAATGAAGGTTCTTTCATTTTTCAAATGTTACTCCTACAGGACCTGGATTTGTCTGCCCTGCTGGTTGACGTAGAAATTAAAAGTTTCATTGCATTATTTGAAGAAGAAAATTGGGTTCACCTGGTCTCCTGACCAATATTCTTCCCCCCAGCCAGCATCAACAAGCCACAACGTAACTGCACAATATTCTCAGCACTGTTTGTGGGCTCTTACTGGGCACAAAAATGGCCACCACATTTACCAACATAACAATTGTTGCTAGATTTGAAAATAATTCTGTGTGAAGTGCAAAGAACAAAGAAAATTATAGCACAGGAACAGGCCTTTCAGCCCTCCAAGCCTGCACTGACCATGCTGCCCGACTGAACTAAAACCTCCTACTCTTCCAGGGACCATATCCCTCCATTCCCATCCTATTCATGTACTTGTCAAGACACCCCTTGAAAGTTACTACTGTATTCGCATCCACCATCTCCCCTGGCAGTGAGTTGTAGGCACCCACTACTCTCTCTGTAAAAAATCTGTCTTGTACATCTCCTTTAAACCTTGCTCCTCACACCTTAAACCTTTGCTCCCAATTTTCAGTTTTTTTTTCATTTATGGACATTCGTTCACCAGCATTTATTGCCTATCCTTAGTTGCCTGAGAGCAGTTGAGAATCAACCACATTGCTATGGCTCTGGAATTACATGTAGGCCAGATGGAGTAAGGATGACAAATTACTTTCTCTAAAAGACATTAGTGAACCAGATGTGTATTTCCAACAATCAACAATGGTTACAAAGTCAATTCCCGTTTTTTTTATTGAATTGAAATTCCATCTGCCATGGTAGGATTCAAACCCGAGTCCCCAACACATCAGCGGAGTTTCCGGATTAATAGCCTTGTGATCATACCACTAGGCCATCACCTTTCTCTCATTGATGTGGTGATGCTGGCATTGGACTGGGGTCAGCACAATAAGAAGTCTCGCAACACCAAGTTAAAATCCAACAGGTTATGTTGGAACCACAAGCTTTTGGAGCACTGCTCCTTCATTAGGTGAGTGAAGAGGTGGGTTTCACAAACACGGCATATCTAGATACAGACACAATTACAAGATAATGGTTGGAATGTGAGTCTTTACGTGTAATCAAGTCTTGACAGGTACAGATAGTGCAAAATCTTACAAACTGTCCTGGTTTGAAACAATTCACATCTCTTTAACCTGTGATTACCCTCTCTCCACTCACACTGTCTGTACCTATAAAGACTTGAATACCTGCAAAGACTTGCATTCCAACCATTATTTTGCAATTCTGTCTCCGTCTTTATATGCTATGTTTGTGAATCTATCTCTCTGTTCACCTGATGAAGGAGCAGAACTCTGAAAGCTCGTGATTCCAAATACACTTTTGAACTTTAACCTGGTGTTGTGACACTTACTTTTTCTTTCATTGAAAGCTGTGACTTGTTGTTATATAAATGTTGTTTCATTCTTTATTTCATCAACATCTCAAGAAATGGTGCTTACTCTGCGTTGTGCAACTGATTTCACTTAGGATTGAGCTTACATGGTCAATTGGTCTTGATCTCTCTGTCGAACAAAGGGAATATTCACACTATTCCAACTCCTAATGGCTAGTCAGTGACCACTGCTGGGATGTAGCAACACATAGCTATCAGGATTGAGGCTCCACTGTAAAGTTTCTGGTACAGATGTATCGGGGAAGAGAAATCTAGATATAACATTGATCTTGTCTACTGGAGAATTTCCACAGACAGGAGCAGCGCATTCCGAACTGCTCTTGGCTCAATCCAGACTAGACACTACCAGAGAGATTTGAATGGAGTCTGCTGTAGGTCTGGCTATTGTTACCTTGTGGCAAAACAGATTAACTGAAGAGTTTAAGATTTATTTTTAAAGTTAAATATCAGCATGTCAATGGGACCCAGGTTCAAATACAACCTAGTTGAAATATGGACCTCCTGCCAATGTTATTTGAAAGAGGGCTCATAAAGGGAATTGGTCATTGTGATTGTGTACAGTGAGAGTGAGATGGGGAGGTGTTTGATCCGTTGGGATTGTGTACAACGGAAGTGAAAGGGGAGGGGTTGAATCCATTGGCATTGTGTACAATGGAAGTGAATGGGGAGAGATTGAATCCATTGGGATTGTGTACAGTTGAAGTGAACGAGAAGGGGTTTGGTCCATTGGGAATGTGTACAGTGAGAATGAATGGGGAGGGGTTTGGACTGTTGGGATTGCATACAATGGGAGTGAAATGGAAGGGGTTTTGTCCATTGGGATTTTGTACAATGGAAGCGAATAGGAAGAGATTTGGGTCCTCTTCCTGGGATTGTGTACAGTGGGAGAGAATGGGAAGGGGTTTTGTCCATTGGATTTCTGTACAGTGGGAGTGAATGGGAAGAGGTTTGGAACCATTGGAATTGTACGGTGGGAGTGAATGGGAAGGGATTTGGGGTTTATCCATTGGGATTGTGTACAGTGAGAGTGAATGAGAAGGAAATTGATCCATTGGAATTGTGTATAATGGAAGTGAATGGGAAGAAGTTTGGGATCATTAGGATTGTATGATGGGAGGGAATGGGAAGGGGTTTGGAGTTTGATCAATTGTGATTATGTACAGTGCGAGTGAATGGGAAGGAGTTTTGTCCATTGGGATTGTGTACAATGGAAGTGAATGGGAAGAGGTTTGGGGCCATTGGGATTGTAGAATGGGAGTGAATAGGAAGCGGTTTGGGGTTTGATCCATTGGGAACATGTATAGTGACAGTTAATGGGAAAGGGTTTGAAACACTGGAAATATGTACAGCGAGAGTGAATGGAAAGGAGTTTGATCCATTGGGAATATGTACATTGAGAGTGAATGGGAAGGAGTTTGATCCATTGGGAATATGTACATTGAGAGTGAATGGGAAGGAGTTTGATCCATTGGGAATATGTACAGTGAAAGTGAATGGGAAGGAGTTTGATCCATTGGGAACATGTACAGTGAGAGTGAATGGGAAGGAGTTTGATCCAATGGAATTGTGTACAATGGAAATAAATGGGGAAAGATTTTGTCCATTGGGATTTTGTACAATGGAAGTGAATGAATGAAGTTTGGGTCCATTGGGATTGTATGATGGGAATGAATGGGAAGGGGTTTGGGTTCATTGAGATTGTTTAATATAGGATTGAATGAGAAAGGGTCTGATGCATTGGGAATGTGTACAATGGGAGTGAATGGGAAGGGATTTGGGTCCATTGGGATTGTGCCCAATGAGAGGGAATGGAAAGGGATTAATCGATTGAGTTTATGCACTGTGGGAGTGAATGGGAAGGGATTTGGTCAGTTGCAACATTAGGTGTTGATAATAAATGACAGGAATTTGGGATTTCATATTGGGGTAAATTTGAAGGAGTTTAGTCTACCGGGATTCAGTCTAATGGGTTTGAATGAATTAGTTATATGCGTGTATATCAATATCATCTTTGGATCACACATGCACTGATGTGGAGTGAACTGTGACATATACCAGCAGTATGCAGTTATACAATACACGCCTAATGCATGCTATGCTGACCCCAGCACATCAGCAATTGGCTTTCTTTCTTGCTGTTGTGTCTGTCGGAATTTGCATAATCTTGTAGTAAGCGTAACATTGCCAGGCAGCCTAATTACACGTTCACAGGGGGATTCGACTGATCAGGCTTTCTTTAGAAACGTGGCATTCACTTTAAAATAGAATCCAGATGACAATCCAGTTGGCGCGGCCACCCCACCATCCTTCCCCTCTCCTGTTTCCAGAATGTTCCAGACATTTCCTCACCTCCACCCCCCCCCACCCCGCCTTTCCATCTCTCCACCACCCCCACCCTCCCGCCACCTCCACGCAAAAAGCCGAGCATCCAGTCACTTTGGATCAGATGGAACAGCAGATTGCTTCCTCAACCATGGTTGGTGGGTTTTTAGCTCAATAAAACTTTTAAGAGATAAGGAGCTTTTTCAATATCAGGGTCACCATTATGCTGAATAATGCATCGAAAGAGCAGAGGCTTTCTATTCTGCTGAGGGCAACAGCACATTTCAGTTAAATAATGCATAGTCAGACCAGTCTCCTGTCTCTCCACAGACGCTCAGATGTTTTTTGGTAGCTGGCTTGCAAACTGTGTTTTTCTTCCATTTGTTTTTCTTTTCTGAAAATCTTCATCCAACTTGCTGGTAATTAAAGTGTCAATTTTGATTTTTCATTTTGCTTAAGTGAAATCAGGTATTGTATCAGTGGTAATTGCTTCCAATTAGAGATTGGGAAGATTGAAGACAGCCCCACCTCAACTCCTTCATTCCCCATTCTCAATCCCTCCCTCTGGTAGTCGCCTGAAGCCATGCAAACATTGACATTCAATTTGGCTTCCAATCTACACTTGCTCCATCGCCAAATGGCCACAGCCGCCTCTATGCTATCTCCAATGCTGTTTCAGATCGATCATCTGCTCCTGAATCCCTCATCCATGCTCGTGTTATCCCCTGTCTGGACTATTCCACCACTCCCGAGGCTGTACTATCCCCTCCCCCACAACCCCCCTCCCCATCACCTACTTCAACCTTCCATATATTGGGTTAATAATCCAGAGTAACCTGGACTAACGCTTCAAAGACACCAGTTCAAATCCCACCACAGTATAATGTGGATAAGTGTGAGGTTATCCACTTTGGTAGCAATAATAGCAAGGCAGATTATTATTTGAATGAGAGAGGTGGATACTCAATGAGACCTTGGTGTCATCGTGCTTCAATCATTGAAAGTAAACACACAGATATAACAGTGTGCTTATTGCTGTTAGTAAGCACACTGTTATTTTGCATAAATGATATGTTGGCCTTCATAGCGAGAGGATTTGAGTTTCGGCTTGGGGATGTTTAGCTACAATTGTATAGAGTGTTGGTGAGGCCATGCCTGGGGTATTATGACTGTTTGCCGCAGAAGGGATCCCTGGATGCTGTTGGACACCTGCTTTGGTGATTTCTTCTATTTCATTTGTGATGATTGTGACCTCTCTGGTCACTCTGTCGCTCAGTTGCAGTCACACACTGTGCCCAGATCCATCCGGACATTTAAAAACCCGAGCGTGACGGTTTCCTCACAATTTCATCGTATCTCGATTGATCTCTGATCTAAACCTGTTCTCCTGGTGGAAGATCAGATATAAACAGAAAATTCTGGAAAGTCTCAGCAGGTCTGGCAGCATCTATGGAAAGAGAAACAAGAATCCATGTGACTGTAAGATCTGATAACCTTCTCATTCTGTAACAGCAATCAGAGCATTTCATCCATTTATCTCTGAAAGCTTCCTCTCAATCTCACACCGTCTCAAAGTCTGTGAGCGCAATGTTACCAGCTGTTTGTGCCTCTGCAGTGAAGTCAGAGAATTTGGCGCGTAGCCAAATCCCTGTTCACCGCAATGGGGTGGGAAAATTCCATCGGCTTGAATGATGGTAATATTTCGGACTGTGCCTTTGAATTGTGCCATCAGTATACCTGAGAGGGTAGAAATCTGTGCACACAATTATCTTCCCATGAGCAACTCACATGGAGTCAATCCATTTTGCAATGGTGAGGATCGGTAACTCCAGGTGCCAGCTGAAAATCCTCATTCCATTTTAGCAATGCCTTTGCGGTTTCAGATACCTCTCTCCACCTCTCCATTAGCCCGAGGAAAGCTCAGTGAATTCACTGTGTGAACAAATCCAAATCATTCTGTACATTTTTGAAATGAATTGTGAATATCTGATACCGCAATATTGGGAATCCCATGGTCTGTGAAAACTTATTTCAATGATCTTATCATTTCCTTTGATGTGTGTGTGACCCATGTGACTGCCTGCACTTCAATCCACCATAAGTAGTAATCTCGTAGTAATGAGTAGTAATAGTAAATTTCTAGATATTTTCAATCCAAGCTCAAATAATTCCATTTCTAGCTGTTCCCATTTCTTTGTAGGTATAAATGTGACAGTAGTGGTTCCTTTGATTCCCACTTGCAAATTGCCTATGTGATATTATCATGAGAGCAGCACAGTGGCACAGTGGTTAGCACTGCTGCCTCACAGCGCCAGGGACCTGGGTTCAATCCCAGCCTTAGGTCACTGTCTGTGTGGAGCTTGCACATTCTCCTCGTGTCTGTGTGGGTTTCCTCCGGGTGCTCCGGCTTCCTCCTACTGTCCAAAGATATATGGGTTTGGTGGATTGGCCATGATAATTTGACCCTAACGTCAGAAAAGTTTATTAGCTTATAAGTAGGCTTACATTCACACTGCGATGAAGATACTGTGAAAACCTTCTAGCCATCACATTCCGGTGCCTGTTCAGGTATACTAAGGGAGAATTTAGCACAGCCAATTCACCTAACCTGCGCATCTAGTGTCAGGGGCATTAGCAGGGTAAATGTGTCATGTTACGGGAAAAGGGCCTGGGTAGGATTGTGGTCAGTGCAGATTTGATGGGCCGTATGGCCTCCTTCTGTAGAGATTCTATGATACATCTGAACAACATTTCTTCCAATGAATTCAGGAGATCCGACTACCAAACTGAATGCCCTCTGTTCTCTGGTCCTGTATTTAGTTACAGTGAAATTATCTCAATGCAGGTGTTGTGAGATATCATGTCTCCATCCGCTTCAAATTCAATTGATGCCACGTCATGTCAAGAAATGGTTATAGGCACAGATAGTTCGGAGACTAAGGGCCCTAATAACGGCCCAATGTGCCAAAGAAAAGCCATGTCCATCACTAAGCTCTTCCAGTACAGCAACAACACAATCATCTGCCTGACAATGTGGAAAATTGTGCCTCTGTGTCCTATCCACTGAAAACTGTACCACTTCAATCTGGCCATTTATCACCCAACCAATGTATTCTAAGTTGTGACCAAAGTGTCAGTGGCATTGCTATCAACTGGCACTTACTCCCCTATAATCTACTCACTGACGTTTAGTTTGGGTTCTGCCATTACCTCCTGACCTATTTAAAATTTTTGTCCAAACATAGACAAAACATTAAACTCAAGAGGTGAGAGTGACTGCCCTTGACAGCAAGGCTGGAATTGACTGAGTGTGGCATCAAGGAGCCCTAGCAAATCTGGAGTCAATGGGAATCAGGGGGAAAAATCTCCACTGGTGAGAAATCTGCTGTCTTTACCTGGTCAGGTCTGCGTGTGATTCCAGAGTCACGACAATGTGGTTGACTTTGTCACTCAGCAACTCGAGATGGGCAATAAATGCTGGCCAATTAGCAATGCCCATGTTCCATAAATGAATGAAAAAAGTTATATTTAGCATAAAGAAAGAGTGTTCTGCCAAATGATGTCAGCCCAGGACATCACTGCAGCAGGTCTTCAGAGCCATGTCCTAGATCCAACCATCTTCAGATGCTTGCTCCAAGATGAGGTTGGAAGTGGGGGTGCTTGCTGATGATTGCAATGTTCGGTACCATTCATAATTTCTCAGATAAATAAGGCAGTCCATTTTCATAAGTAGCAAAACCTGGACACCATTCAGCCTTGAGGTGATAAGGAACATTTGTGCCACGTACGTGCCAGCCAATGGTCATTTCCGACAAGAGAGAGCTGAACCATTTTCCCATGACATTCGATGGCATTATCGTCACTGATTACCATCAGCATCCTGAAGGGGTTATTGTCAACCAGAAACTGAACTGGGCGAGCCAAATAAATACTGTGCAACAAGAGCAGGTCAGAAGCTGGGAAATCTGTAATGACTAGCTCACCTCCTGACTCCTCAAAGCTTGTCCACCATCTATAAGACACAAGACAGGAGTGTGATGGAATACTCTGTACTTGCTTGGATGAGTGCAGTTCCAACAACACTCAAGAAATTCAACACCATCCAGGACAAAACAGTCCATTTGATTGGCACCCAATCCACTCCCTTAAATATTTACTCCCTCCACTGCCAACACACTGTGGTAGCAGTGTGTACCATCTGTCTATCTAAAGATGCACTGCAGGAACTCACCTAGGCTCATTTGACAAATCCAAGGCCTCCATCAACTTGAAGAAGGGCAGCAGATACCTGGGACAACCATCACCTGCAAGGTCCCCCCAAGCCACTCACCATCCTGACTTGGAAAATATCATCGTTCCTTTGCTGTTGCTGGATCAAAATCCTGGAACTCCCTCACAGCGCTGTAGGTATACCTACGCCACATAGTAGTTCAAGAAGGCAGCTCACCGTCAGCCTCTCAAAGCGTAATCAGGGATGGGTAATAAATGCTGAGCTTGCCAGCAACATTCACATCCCATGAATGAATGATCAGAAAACACTCCCCCCTTGCACTGCAAACCATCAAGCCTGTATCAACTTTCTGACGGAGCATCTCACCCAGGCCCTATCCACGTAATCCCATATGTTTACCTCACTAGTCCCCCCAAAATACACATCTTGGCACACGAAGGGGCAATTTAGCATGGTCATTCCACTTAAGCTGCACACCAATGCTGGATCTTGAATCTTTCTACCTAAGTTGGTAGTTTATGGAAGCAGTTGACAAAAATAATTGAAAAAGGAAGTGCGACATTTACTTGAAGGTGAGGTACTTTATGGACAAAAGATAATGGGGGGGCATGTGTGGGACTGTGCATCAGAATTGATGTGATTGGTGGTGCAGTGGCACAGTGGTTAGCACTGCTACCTCATAGTGTCAGGGATTCGGGTTCAATTGGGTCATTGTCTGTGTGAAGTATGCACATCCTCCCCATGTCTGCGTGGATTTCCTCCAGGTGCTCCCACAGTTTCCTCCAGTTTCCTCCCACAGTGCAAAAGATGTGTTGGTTAGGCATATTGGCCATGCTAAATTCTCCCTTAGTGTACCCCAAACAGGCACTGGAGTGCGGCGACTAAGGGAATTTCACAGTAACTTCATTGCAGTGTTAATGTAAGCCTACTTGTGATGAATAAATAAACTGAATGTTCTCTTTCAGTGCTGCAGTTTTATTTTATGATTTGGTGATGCATCAAATGTTCTCAGAGTAAACTCAGCATGGCATAATCTTACAGAATAATGAAGCATAAAAATATGAGCAGAAATCCTTTGACATGATGCATGGCTTGACGCTGCTTGGGTTTCTGAAGTTTTCCCGCACACTGCCCTCAAATCTGGGTTCCAAGGAGACAGCTCCACGCTCTCTAACCTGTCAGGACAACAGGTGCCTTAATTTTACAAAGAATTCCCCCTCCTTCACCCACCCGTCTGTGCCCAAATATCTGGCAGTTAGCAATGAAACAATTCCACCTTGCATAATTTGAAGCTTTGAAAGGTGTTAATGAGGAGCAGTTTGCCTTGCCAATGTGTTCTTAGACTGATAGTGTGACTGACAGCTGATTGAGCCAGGTTTCTGAAGGTTTGTCTCTAATGAATGTCTCAGGGCAAACCCTGCTTGGAGCTATCTGTATAACACATTGTTAACGTATTACAGCTTTCAGCAGGAACAAGGCAAACAGTCATTAAGTCCTGCATTTAAGTGCGCTCACCATTATGAACATGGGATCCCTTTCCTGGAATTTTCATAACATCCAAATCGCATCTGACCATTTGTGAGAGATTTTTAAGAATTTGAAGTATGAAAATGAAGGGCATTCTCTGGTGGGTGGTGAAGATTTTATCTGGAATTCTATCCCCCCAGTGGCACACAAACTAGTACTAGAAGTGGGTGGAACGTTGGCACAGTGGTTAGCACTGCTGCCTCACAGCGCCAGGGACTTGGGTTCAATTCTGGCCTCCGGTCACTGTCTGTGTGGATTTTGCACACTCTCCCTGTGTCTGCGTGGGTTTCCTCTAGGTGGTCCGGTTTCCTCCACAGTCCAAAGGTGTGGTAGTTAGGTTGATTGGCCATGCTAAATTGAATCTATTGTCAGGGGATTAGCAGGGTAAATATGTGGGGTTATAGGAATAGGGCCTGATGGGTTAGTGGCAGTGTAGCCTCAATGGGCCAAATGGCCTCCTTCTGCACTGTATGATTCGAATGAAAGAGCAGCAGAAAACCAGAACACACTCAGCAGGTCTGGCAGCATTTGCAGAGAGGGAAAGACAGTTAGTATATCAATTTGATGACTTTTCATCAGAGCCAGTTCAGAGTTCATTACAGTTGGAAACAGAGAACCGAGGAGCAGGGTAGGCTATTCAGCCCATCTACCCTGCTCAATCATTTGCTAACATCATGGCTGGTCTGTTTGTGATGTCAACTCCACTCCCAGTGTGCTGCCGACCCTTTGCGTCCCCTCTCCTCTCCCCCACTTTAACCTATTGAATCCTTGTTCAGCAAAGTTCTGCGCAACTTAGTCATGGTTTTTTTAAAATTTGTACACCATCCTTACAATTACAAAACCAATGCTGAGAGTTGCACGGGCAAACCCAAACCCATTCCTCACATGCTACAAAAACCAAATTCAAAATCTATCTGAATCCAACTCCTGGTTTACAAACCAGGGAAGAGACAAACAATAACGAGATGCATCCCATCTTGTGCTTGATCTCACGCTTAATCTTAGCCAAAAACCACTTGATCTTGAATAAATGTGATGACCCTGCTGCCGCTGATCCCTGTGGAAGGGAATTGCAGAGACTAATAACTCTCTGAGAGGGAAGGTTTCTCATCTCTGATGAAGGACGACAGACCAGGACACATTAACTTTGCTCCTCTCCCCACAGATGCTGCCCGACCTACTGAGAATTTCCAGCATTTTCTGTTATTACCTCAGATTTCCACAGTCTACAGTGTTTTGCTTTTGTATTTGTATTACATTTAAATTTCTCTGTACTTTAAAATGCAGATAGTACATCGCCTAAATTCAGAAATTGTTTAAAATGAACAGGAGGTTGTCATTTTCTGTATTAAGTTGCAGTTTGAGCATTATCCTGTCTTTTCATGATTATTCTGCTGTGGATTTCCAGTGTTGTTACATTTATGTGTCATTTAGAGAAGCTGTGGAAAAAGAGACACTTTTTATCTCAAATGCCTTGTAACCCATGAAACACACTCATAATTGCACAGGGTTAGATACAGAGTAAAGCTCCCTCGACACTGTCCCCATCAAACACTCCCAGGACAGGTACAGCACAGGGTTAGGTACAGAGTAAAGCTCCCTCTACTCTGTCCCCCATCAAATACTCCCAGGACAGGTACAGCACGGGGTTAGATACAGAGTAAAGCTCCCTCTACTCTGTCCCCCATCAAACACTCCCAGGACAGGTACAGCACGGGGTTAGATACAGAGTAAAGCTCCCTCTACACTGTCCCCCATCAAACACTCCCAGGACAGGTACAGCACAGGTTAGATACAGAGTAAAGCTCCCTCTACACTGTCCCCCATCAAACACTCCCAGGACAGGTACAGCACAGGTTAGATACAGAGTAAAGCTCCTCTACACTGTCCCCCATCAAACACTCCCAGGACAGGTACAGCACGGGGTTAGATACAGAGTAAAGCTCCCTCTACACTGTCCCCCATCAAACACTCCCAGGACAGGTACAGCACGGGGTTAGATACAGAGTAAAGCTCCCTCTACACTGTCCCCCATCAAACACTCCCAGGACAGGTATAGCATGGGGTTAAATAAGAGTAAAGCTCCCTCTACACTGTCCCCCATCAAACACAATAAAAAGTTTCACAACACCAGGTTGAAGTTCAACCAGTTTATTTGATAGTAAACCCACAAGCTTTCAGAAATTCTGTAAACTGTATTCTGTAAACTGTGTGTGCCCTTTTATGCCCTTCTCTGACCAGAGCCTTCCACACACCTGATGAAGAAACAGTGTTTCCGAAAGCTTGTGGGTTTTCTATCAAATAAATTAGTTGGATTTTAACCTGGTGTTGTGAGACTTCTCACTGTGTTTACCCCAGCACCGGCATATCCACATCCTGCCCATCAAACACTCCCAGGGCATGTGTAGCGTGATGGGATGTTTCATGTTCACTGGGAAACCAGACCAGGTC
Source organism: Sphyrna mokarran (assembly GCA_024679065.1). NCBI lineage: Eukaryota > Metazoa > Chordata > Chondrichthyes > Carcharhiniformes > Carcharhinidae > Sphyrna > Sphyrna mokarran. The sequence continues at coordinate 6,668,759 of JAGIQG010000013.1, read as the reverse complement.
TTGTTTTCTCTAATCTTATCAGTTCAGCTCTCAGTTCTTGAGTACCAGCATTGATCCTGTGTGTAATTAATTACCAGCTGATGGGAAAATGAACAGTGCATTCTTGGGATGTGTCAGCGTTGCCATGAATTCATGCCAACATGAATTGTTTTTTCTCTCACTGAGCCTTCAGAAGATGGTGGTAGTTTTTCGTTTGAACGATTGTCATCTCTGTGGTATAGCCACTCTCATAATGCTCTTCCAGGCTAATGACTTCTTATATTGGAACGTATTATATGTTCCCTACGGAGTTTCATGCACAGTGGTTAGCACTGCTGCCTCACAGCGCCAGGGATCTGGGTTCAGTTCCTAGTTTGGGTCACTGTCTGTGCAGAGTCTGCACATTTTCCCTGTGTCTGCATGTGTTTCCTCCGAGTGGTCCGGTTTCCTCCCATAGCCCAAAGGATGTGCTGGTTAGGTGCATTGGCTATGCTAAATTCTCCCTCAGTGTACCCAAACAGGCGCTGGAATGTGGCCACTAGGAGATTTTACAGTAATTCCATTAAATAAAGCCTACTTGTGACACTAATAAATCAACTTAAACTTAAACTGACTAAAAAGCAAACTGGGAAGAGATGAATTAGCTTATGCATTCCAGAGTCATCTTATAGTCCTTCACAAAACTACTGCATCTGAAATTCTATCCCAATGATTATTTATTCATTGAGCGAAGCTGTGAATATGTGTTAGGTATGCCTCAGTTGAGAGCACTCTTCCCTTTGATTGCTGAGTTACTCGATTCAAGTCCAACTCCAAGCCTTGAATACTGAAATCAATGGTGACAGTCCAGCGCAGTGCTGCTGTGTTGCAGATGCTGCCTTCAGAATCATAGAATCCCTACAGTGCAGAAGGAGTCCATTCAGCCCATTGAATTTGCACACAGGTGTCTTGACAGATGCTCTCTCCAACTCTATCCACATAAGTCCACATATATACCTTAGCGAAACCACCTAACCTAAGCATCTTGGGACACTAAGGGACACTCTACCTTGACTAATCCAACTAACCTTCACATCTTGGGACAGTAAGGGGCAATTTCGCATGACTAGTCCATCTAATCTGCACATCTTTGGACTGTGGGAGGAAATCGGAGCACCCAAAGGAAACCCACGCAGACAAGGAAGGAACGTGCAAACAGACAGTGACCCAAGACTGGAATGGAATCTAGGTCCCTGGCACTATGAGACAGCAGCGCTAACGATGAAGCCACCATGCCATTTTTACACCATTCGCCTGCACAGTTCTGAAGATGAGCAGGGGAGTGATAATCACCGGTGTCCTGGCCAATATTTATCCCTCCATTAACAGCGCATCAATGAATGATATAGTTGCTATCACATCACTCATCATTGTTTGTGAGATTTGTCTACTTTTCCTCCATTACCACGTTGACTGCACTTCACAAGGAGCTCATTGACTATAATATGTTTTGAGATGGCAGGTAGTGACGTAAAATTGCCATATAAATGCAAACTTTTTAAAATTTCTTTTTCCTTCTATTTAGAGGGCAAAGCTCCATAATTGTACATACTGTCAGGCGGGATAAGGAGAAAGTGAATTAGAAAGATCTATTCTCCTTCGCAAATGAGGCACCACAGAGTTTGTAGATTCAACCAACTGGCAGAATGAGTATAGGGCAGTATGGTTTCACTCAGAATGTGATGGGGATCAAGAACTGTGCCTGAAAGAATAGAAGCAGAAACCCCTCATTACATTCCAAAAAAAAACTTGGATTTTCACTTGGAGTTCAGTGATCTACGGGAGTGTGCACCAATGGATCAAAAATGGAATTAGACTGGATTGCTCTTCTTTGACCAGCACACTCACAATGGGCTGAATGGTCTCTGCTTAATAATTTTTATCCACGTTGCAATTCTCAATCCAGAGATTTGCCCACTTTATGTAGGCTGACACTCCCAGTTCAGGCCTGAGTGGGTGCTGTACTGTTAGAGGTGCCATCTTTCTCTGTGGAGGTATTGAATGAGGTCCCCCTTCTCAGGTCAATGTAAAATGTTTCTTGATCACTATTCGATGAAGGCCATTGAATCTTCAGTGCCTTTGTTAACGTTTCTCCTTCAACTAATATCCTTCAAAATACATTATCACTATCATGATCACTTTTTGGGCACTTGCTGTGCATGTTTCCTTTATTACAACTAGGAGCACATTCCAAAAATACTTCATTGGATGCAAAGTACTTTGGGGTATTCTGAAGGCGCTGTTGAAATTGCTGATCTTTCTTTCAGTTTACTGAGACTGAGGTGGTTTCCCTTGGTTGGAGTATGGGATCTTGAGGTCACAGTCTCAGGATAAGAAGGCAGCCATTTTAGGAGATGGGTACATTTTGGGCACAAGGGGAATTGAGGAGTGGGGGATATAGAAACATAGAAACTAGAGGCAGGAGTGGGCCATTCGGCCCTTCGAGCCTGCTCCACCATTCATTTTGATCATGGTTGATCATCAAATTCAATACCCTGATCTCTACTCTTGACCCCTTTAGCCCCAAGAGCTACATCTAATTTCTTCTTGAAATCACACAACATTTTGGTCTCAACTACTTTGTGATACTGAATTCCACACATTCACTATCCTCTGGGTTGAAGAAATTTCTCCTCACCTCAGTTCCAAAATGTTCATCCGTTATCCTCAATCTATGACCCCTACGCTCTGATGGAGTCGAGATCCAAAGTCTCATCAAACGGCCAGTCATGAAGTGCATTGAAACGTCCTGAGATGGTGAGAAAGGCAAATCCTTCTATTTGACCCTCTCTCTCCGTTTGATGCCAGTCAGTTTGGCAATCCCTCCAGTTTGTTTCCTGTGATGAATTTAGGAAGTAAATGTTGAATTGCAGCCTCTTGGAAGTGGCTAAGTTGAGAAGGAGCTGCTGTGGGGGATGGGGGCATGATGCATGCACAAACTCTCAGCCTTTTGTGCTTTGTACTGGAGCATGAGAATGTTTAAGCTGTCCGTATATTTGTGGTTGACCAGTCCCAGTGGAGTTAAGGCGAAGCTTGTGCTCTGAGAGCACTGCTGGGAGAATGAGCGAAGGGTGGAATTGACAGAGTGTCATTATAAGTGGCAGACTAGTCAGGCAGAACTAGGAACATACTCAATGCTACCATTGCAAAAACAGCTCCTGGCCTTTTTCCCTGCATTATCCAGACATGGATTTGTCCAAGCAGGGATCTGTCCAGGCAGGGAGTTGTCCAGGGAGGGGGTTGTCCAGGGAGGGGGTTGTCCAGGCAGGGAGTTGTCCAGTGAGGGAGTTGTCCAGGCAGGGAGTTGTCCAGGCAGGGAGTTGTCCAGTGAGGGAGTTGTCCAGGCAGGGAGCTGTTCAGGCGGGCATCTGTCCAGGCAGTGAGTTGTCCAGGGAGGGAGTTGTCCAGTGAGGGAGTTGTCCAGGAAGGGAGCTGTTTAGGCAGGGATCTGTGCAGCCAAGGATCTGTCCAGGCAGGGATCTTGTGCAGGCAGGGATCTGTCCAGGCAGAAATCTTGTGTAGGCAGGGATCTATCCAGGCAGGGAGCTGTCCAGGCAGGGAAGGATCCATCCACACTGCACCTGTTGCACTCACTGCCGTGTATCATGACTGTCCACCCTGCTCTGTCCCCCGTACAGGAATTACAGACAATGTTTTTTTGCAGTTTTTGAAACTCGCTGTCAGTCATTATAATCACACTGCTGATCTGATTGCTTTGTGACTCTTGTAGCATTACCCAACACAACTCAGTCTGCCATCAGGGCTCCTGTTAGAACTCAGTTAATAGAAATTCTGAACTCATTTAACATCTTTTTGTGTTTGCTCACTTATTTCAAAACCAAGATTGCAACTGTTGGGCAAACATTGTGATTTGTTGGGTGATGTGTTCATAGAACGGAACACATTGATATGTGGGAACTTAACTAATGTAACACCCACCCACCCACTCCCCCCAACACACACACTCACACATATACACACACACACACACACACACACATATACACACACACACACACATATACACACACACACACACACACACACACAGAGTGGCAAAGCATGGTGGTGCAGTGGTTAGGACTGCTGCTTCACAGCATCAGGGACCCAGGTTCAATTCTGGCTTGGGTCACTGTGTAGAGTCTGCACATTCTCCCCGTGTCTGCATGTACTCCAGTTTCCTCCCACAGTCTGAAAGCTGTACTGGTTAGATGCATTGACCAAGCTAAATTCCTCCTCTGTGTACCTGAATAGGTGCCGGACTGTGGTGACCAGGGGAATTTCACAGTAACTTTGTTGCAGTGTTAATGTAAGCCTTACTTGTGACTAATAAATAAACTTTTTTACTTTAGAAATACACAAATGGACAGATACACACGCTCACCCTCATACGCACGCACGCGCGCACGCATGCACACACACACATACACACACACACGCACACGCACATGCACATGTAACACACACGTGCACGTGGGAACAAAGCAGGTACATACAAACATACACCCACACATGTATTTACACAGAAATAAACACACACCTTTATGTAAACAAATACACACATATGAATGGGAAAAAAAGATGCAGATACACAAATATGAGCACATACGGAGATACACAGACATAAACAGAGAGACACATAATCAGGAGCGAAAGGATGTAAAGTCATGTGTATCGATATGAAGACACACACACACATACACACACATAGACAAACTAACATGTAATTGACACGGTCTGTCTGATAAAGCTTTTATATTGGCGATACTGTCCTTTGGTGCAGCCAAGGCCTCTTGTGTTCTTGAACGTGTCATCATGATTTCACCTTCACACGGTTCACGATGCTCAAATAGGCAGCTTTGAACCTATTTTCAATGACTGATGCAGTCATTGTGGAAACTGTTTATTGAGGTCGAGGACAAAACCCAGGAAACCAATCCTTCTCTTCTTTGGAGGCTTTGCCTTTGGCTGGGGTACAGTTCACGGCACTGCTCATCCATTCAACTTCAGCAAGAGACAGATGAATGTCGACCATGGCTGGGTGACAGTATTCCCAACCCTGAACCATTGGATCATTATTTTGGAACTTCCAATGTCAATGGGGGCAAACCATCACTACAAAAGGAAGGCTAATGACCAGCAAAGAAGAATGACCAGCTTTGGAGCGACTCTGACAGCCTGAGAATAAATTTTTATCGAGTCAGAAAATCTACAGTGCAGAAGGAGGCCATTTGGCCCATTGAGCCAGCACTGACAATAATCCCATCTGGATTCCATCTGCGTAACCTCCATATTTACACTCCTAATCCCCACCTTACACTAAGGAGCAATTTATCAAGGCCAATCAACCTAACCTGCACAACTTTGAACTGTGGGAGGAAACTGGAGCATCCGGAGGAAAC